>JAQIXA010003198.1:0-14783 GCA_034699045.1 Nanhermannia cf. coronata Gr-Ori-00579
TTTTTGGAAATTTTGTCAAAAATTTTCATAAAAAATACAAGTAGTTAGCAGGTAGATATAATTTTGTTATTACTACATATTGTATAAGGCATATCCTAATCGTAAATACTCGTACTTTTACTAATATTGTCCAGTTTGCACTTTGTCCAGTTTGTACTTTGGCGAGTTGACTGGACACGGAATTATCTTGTATTATTATCTTGTGATAGTGCAGGCTTTCGTGAGGGGAAAAAACCGATTTATTTACTCTCTAATACTTTGGATATAGGTTTAGATTAGGTACATTGAATTTTTGATTCATCAAAAATTATCATACAGATATAATAAGTTGGGGTTTTTAAAGCAAAATTCATCAAACTCTCAAAATCGACAGACCAAACTCGACTTCATTTTTTTCTCTCCTCAAATCTTTCAAAAGCCCTCAAGTCTTGAAAACTTGGTAAGTTTTGACACTATAGATATAGAGTGAAATATCTTTATAAAGTATATCTACTATCATTAGTTGAATAAAAACTCTATTTATGGTACAAAGTACCTACTTAAAGTAAAATTTTTAATTATTTTTTTAAAATTTCAGGTATATAATGACCATGGACCCACGGGAAACAATTGGACCAGATGATGGACCACCAGGTCGTAAAGTTGACCAGCCCAAGGCGACGAGTTCTAAGGCAACTGGGACAACTAAAGCTCCATACTCGCCCTTAGGCAAGTACTTTTTATAAAAAAATAAAAAATTAAAAGATAGAAAATGTTCCTGCAATGGAGTTTCTAAAGCCTTTATATGGGATATAATATGGAAAGGCCTTAAAACTAAATAGATAGATCCTTTGAATTTTAAAATCAAATTTTCTGAAATTATCAAAACCTGACTTTTATGCCCTTATTTTCTACTGTAAAAGTCCAAAATTTTAGTCAATTTTTGGATATTTTTGCATTAAAAACAGTCTTGAGATTGAGAGTGTTGTTTTAAATGCTATCTTTGGGTTTTAATGGACTTTCTATGAGGTTTAACATGCAAAGGCCTGGAAACCGAATACCTAGATCCTTTACCTAGATCCGAATACCTAGTCAACTCCAAAGGATCTATTCGGTTTTCAGGCCTTTAAATGTTAAAGGCCAGAAAGCCATAAAGAATTCAAAGATATCCTTTAAACAACACTCAAGACTGTTTTTAATGCAAAAAATTACAAAAATTGACTCAAATTTTGAACTTAGAGAGCAGAAAATAGGCAAAAAAGTCAGGTTTTTTATCAAAATTTCAAAAATTAGATTCTAAAATCCAAAGGTTCTAGTTGGTTTTCAGGTCTTTGCAAAGGTCAGAAAGCCCATTAGAACCCAAAGATATCCTTTAAAACAAAACTATCTCAAGACTGTTTTTAATACAAAAAATTAACAAAAATTTGGGCTTAACTAGTAAGAAAACGGTAAAAAAAAATGCCAGATTTTGATCAAAATTTCAGAAAATAGGATCTATTTCGGTTTGAGGCCTTTGCATGTTAAACCTCATATAAAGGCCAGTTAGCTCATTATATTATAACCTAAATAATATATCCTTTAAACAATACTCAAGACAGTTTTTAAAGCAAAAAACTGCAAAAATTGACTCAAATTTTGGGTTATAATTGACATTTTAGGCATTTAAATACGAATATACCTAAATATTTTTTTTTGTATATTTTCAGTGGACCCTCGATATTATGAGCGTAATCGTACTCGAGCCAATGAATCGCAGCCAAGTACCAGCAAAAAATGATTTGTCAAAAATTGACTCAACTCCAACATCCAATGGACAAGGTTATACTTACGTACATATAGAATTTTATCAAAATTTTAAAATTTTAAAATTACCTATAGGTATATGTATATAGGTAATATACAAACTTGTATTAATTTTTATTTTTTTTCAATTTTCAAAATTATTTTGTTTAAATTACAATATAGTGTACATACATACATATAATTGGATTATTACTATACATATCTATTTAAACTATTTAAAATTATACACAAGTTACTATTTGGCTATCTAATTAAATAAAAACTCAGTATAAAGCATATTTAAAAATTTTCATACATGTTCAAATAACTTTAGTTAGGTATTTAGAAAAATGGTTTTTTATACCAAAATAAGATGCCGAAAATATATAGGCCTTAATATAGTATAGGCCTTGTAGGATTTTTAAACAAGTAAGATATAGAGAGGAAATTTAACAGAGATTTAGAATCTCGAATCATTTCCATGCTAAGATTATCAGGTCATAAGTTTTGTTTAAGTAATTTTCGTGGTAAATTTCAAAAATTAAATTTTTTCATTTTTTGAGATTTTTCGAAAATCCCATTTGATTTAACATGGGAAATTTCAGCTTTCACAGGGGGGACCCTTTTAAAAATTTCAAAATGTCAAAATCCAAAATATAAAAAACCATTTTATGTACATATCCCAAAAACCAAGCTTAAACAAAAAATGGTGTTCGGCTTTGAGTATACCTTAATAGCCAAACAATTGGAACAATTTTAGCTTTTTTCAATTTTTTGTAATTTTTTTCCCATGTTATTTCATGAGACTTAAGATATAAGATGGGACTTAAGATATATCATTCGAAGCGTCTTTTCAAGGGCTGCAAAATAGCCCTACAGAATAGCCATTTTAGGACCTAACTAAGCTCAAGCCCGGCATCGTCTTTTAAAAAAATTTCAAAAATTTCGAACAAGAAATTGTACTGAATTTTGAATTTGAATTTTTATCTCAATTTCTAATTCGAAATCCTGGTTTTCGTCTATTAGAGAATTGAAATACAGGATTTTATTATTATCCTGCTCCACTGACCAAAACACTCAAATAGGGAAATTTGATTTTATTGAAATTTGAAACCGAGACCAAAAACTTTAAAATTTTTATAAGTAAGCTTGTAATTTTTGGCAAATTTTTGAAATTTTTGTAAATTTTGCATGTTTTATGCACATGTATAGAACCAGGTAAGTTCGTTTAAGTGAAAAAATATATTTTTTTTTCAAGATCGTTGCTACCGTCAGTATATTCTACTATCAGACAAAATTCATGATGAACAGTAATTTTGAAATATTTCAAAATTTTGAAAAATTATGAACTTTATTTTTTATAGAATTTGGGGATATGCCAAAATGCTTAAAGTATTCAAATCGGTAAATGAGAATCAATTGGCTTCGATTTAATCTTATCCCTATTCTGATTGAATTTGCCCCTATACCTATAATCAACTAAAATAGAGGTGAAATTAAACTTTGATATTTTGAAATTTTTTCTAGGATTCTGTGTCTTTATATATGAAACACTTTGTAAGGCATACTTACCATGCATCGAAATTTAAACCTAAAATATCCTGCAAAAAAAAGCAAAAATATGTACGAGTACCTACATAAATTTTCGATTTATTATACAAAATAACAAAGAGAAATTTGACTCTATTTTATAAATGACTTTAGAAGTTATAATATTATGATCCTATATTCTATTATATTGGATAATCTGATTGTGATGAATCATAAATCGATTCGATTGGAAATAAATTTTTGTCGAGTTTTGCAAAATTTTCCTTAAAGGTCACTTGGCATTGGCCTCATGGTTTTTTTATTACATGAGAACCAGACCAATTAAAACACTTGACAATTTCTTTTAGCGCGAATTTATTGAAAATGAGGAAAAAAGGGATATAGTGCCCGTCATATCTGTCTGTCTGTTTGTCTGTCTAATCTACACCAAAATTGGCACACATATAGGGCGGGAAAACCCCGAAATTTGATAAGACTTTGAAGTTCCTACCTCACCTGGAAGGCGGGGAAATTTGAAAAAAATGACTAAAAATTTGAATTTTTGTTGTATTTTTGGAGGATCCCTTTATGTTCATATATCCTATATATATATTCTGATAGAGCTCTTCAAACTCTATCGAATGATATATAACTTGACCTATTTTAATTAGAGGGAAATTTGAAAATATTTATAAAATAGTTAAGTATTTTGATTTTATGATTTTTGTAAAATTTTGATATAATTTTGGAATGACTACTTGTACTATCTGTATGTATATATTCTGATAGAGCTTGATGAGCTCTATCCAATGATATGTAGCTTTGCCTTGTGAATTAACCGGGAAGTTTTAAAAATTTCAAAAAATTTCAAAAAAAAAACATAAAATTTCAAATATTTTGGATTTAAAATTTAATAATAAAGAACTATTATAATTGAATTATATTTATATAAATTATCTTGTATTCTGAGAGTATCAGTATGGGCTTTCGTGAGGGAAAAAAACCGATTTATTTACTCTCTATACTTTTCATATACCTATATGTTTAAGTACATTGAATTTTTGATTCATCAAAAATTATCACTATAATAAGTTGGGGTTTTTAAAGCAAAATTCATCAAACTCTCAAAATCGACAGACCAAACTCGACTTCATTTTTTGTCTCCTCAAATCTTTCAAAAGCCCTCAAGTCTTGAAAACTTGGTAAGTTTTTAAATTTTTTCAAAATTTTGACACTATAGAGTGAAATATCTTTATAAAGTATACATATATACCTACTATCATTAGTTGAATAAAAACTCTATTTACAAAGTACCTACTTAAAGTAAAATTTTTAATTATTTTTTTAAAATTTCAGGTATGGACCCACGGGAAACAGTTGGACCAAATGATGGACCACCAGGTCGTAAAGTTGACCAGCCCAAGGCGACGAGTTCTAAGGCAACTGGGACAACTAAAGATCCATACAGGCCCTTAGGCAAGTACTTTTTATAAATAAAATTAAAAAATTAAAAGATAGAACATGTTCCAATAAAGTTTTTAAAGCCTTTATATGGGATATATATAATATGGAAAGGCCTTAAAACTAAATAGATAGATCCTTTGAATTTTAAAATCAAATTTTCTGAAATTTTGATCAAAACCTGACTTTTATGCCCTTATTTTCTACTGTTTAAGTCCAAAATTTTAGTCAATTTTTGGATTTTTTTGCATTAAAAACAGTCTTGAGTGTTGTTTTAAAGGATATCTTTTGGTTTTAATGGGCTTTCTGGCCTTTATATGAGATTTAACATGGGAAAGCCTAAAACCCAAATAGATCTAATTTTCAGAAATTTTGATCAAAACCTGACTTTTTCCCCGTTTTTTTTGCTTTTTAAACCCAAAATTTTAGTCAATTTTTGAAATTTTTTGCATTAAAAACAGTCTTGAGATTGAGATAGTGTTGTTTTAAAGGATATCTTTGGGTTTTAAGTTTTAATGGACTTTCTAGCCTTTATATGAGGTTTAACATGCAAAGGCCTGGAAATCGAATACCTAGATCCTTTACCTAGATCCGAATACCGAATACCTAGTCAACTCCAAAGGATCTATTCGGTTTTCAGGCCTTTAAATGTTAAAGGCCAGAGAGTCATAAAGAAGATATCCTTTAAACAATACTCAAGACTGTTTTTAATGCAAAAAATTTCAAAAATTGACTAAAATTTTGGGTTTAAACTGCAGAAAAACGGCAAAAAAGCCAGATTTTCATCAAAATTTTTGAAAATTAGATCTATTTGGGTTTTAGGCCTTTCCATGTTAAACCTCATATAAAGGCTAGAAAGTCCATTAAAACCCAAAGATAGCATTTAAAACAACACTCAAGATTGTTTATAATGCAAAAAATTACAAAAATTGACTAAAATTTTTTGAATTTTATAGTAAAAAATCGACCAAGTGGTCAGGTTTTGATCAAAATTTCTCAAAATTTCAAATTTTTTTTTCCTAAATCTAGAGGATATATTTGGTTTTGAGGCCTTTGCATGTTAAACCACATATAAAGGCTGTAAAGTCCATTAAAACCCAAAGATAGCCTTTAAAACAATACTCAAGGCTGTTTTTAATGCAAAAAATTACAAAATTTGACTTAAATTTTGGACTTAAACAGCAGAAAAAGGACAAAAAGTCAAGATATTATCAAAATTTCAAAAAAAGTGATTCAAAAATCCAAAGTATTAATTTTGTTTTTAGTAGTCCTTTGAATATTAAATGTCATAAAAAGGCCAGAAAGCCCATTAGAACCCAAATATATCCTTTAAAACAATACACTCAAGACTGCTTTTAATTACAAAAAATTACAAAAATTGACTTAAATTTTGAACTAAAATAGCAGAAAAAGTGCATAAAAGTCAGGTTTTGATCAAAATTTCAGAAAATTTGATTCCAAAATTCAAAGGATTTCTTCGGCTTTCAGGTTCTTATATGTTAAGCCCCATTTAAAGGTCAGAATGCCCATTAAGAACCCAAATATATCCTTTAAAACACTGCTTTTAAAGCAAAAAAAAATCCAAAAAATGACTGAAATTGGGTTAGAATTAACTTTTTAGGCATTTAAATACAAGGTTTAACCTGTTCAAAAGCCTCCAAAAAGCTATATAAAAATCATTTCAAATACTTTTCGAAAAACTAACGTAATAATCTACCGTCTATATACAAGGCGTTCCAAAAGTAATGGGTGAAAATGTTTAGGCCTAAAAATAGTATAGACCAAATCGGATTCTTAAACAAGTGAGGTATGATATCGATAGGAAATTTAACGGAGATTATGAATCTGAAAACCGTTTGATGCTAATTGTAAGATTTACAGGTCAAAAGTTATAGGTCAATGGACTGAGGACTATTTCCATGGGAGAAAAAGAGAGATAGGGCAAAATTTCTCCAAAAGACTTGAAATGTCAAAATTCACGTTTTCTGAGCACTATTATGCCTGAGAATCGTAATTCTTGACATTTCAAGTCTTTTCGAGCAATTTTGACCAATTTATATTTTTGCAAATTTTCTCCCATGTAAAAAGTCCTCAGTTCATTGAACCATAGCTTTTGATCTGTTAATCTTAGCATCAAAGGGTTTTCAGATTCATAATCTCCGCTCCGTTAAATTTCCTATCGATATCATATCTTACTTGTTTAAAAATTCAATCTGGTCTATACTATTACATATTAGGCTATTTTAAGGCCTAAAATTTTTCGCCCATTACTTTTGGAACACCCTATTAAAATCTATTTTTTAGTTTGATAAGATAGGTATATACACTGTTTGTATGTATATGTGCTGTTACAATTACCAAAGTTAATCCTTTTTCTAAAAATATAGTAAAAAAATAAGTATGTAACAACAAAACAAAATTTATTTTATTCATGTTGAATTTATAAATTACAATATTATATTAACCCTTTTGCTAATTATGCAGTTAGATGTTAGAATTTTCTAGATATTTTGGAATGACTTGGTTATGTGCATGGGTATTTGAATATGTTTAGATACTTATGTACATAAATATATAAATAAATCGGTTTTAGGGTTACTTTTATAGGGTAGGGTACATGTACATATATACTTATTATTGATATTCTTGGAACAATACAATAGATTTTAGTTGAGAATTTTTTATGTAACTTCCTGTTATGAAAAAAACACCTATTCCTAGAACTTTTTTTTTGCTTGTGTAAAATTTTCGATGAAGAGACAAACTGAGTTCATAAAGGATATAATTGGGCTTTTAAGCCGAATACATATACATAAATCATGTTAAGAGGGCATAAATATAATACAGACACCTAAAGTCTAAATTCTGCTACATGTTATCAAAAGGCCTTTTTTGGAGGACTTCGGTCGAAGAAATATCTATAAGGCTCGTCGCCCATATAAATCCTGCGACTGGTTATTTAATGGCCTTTTTGGGTCGAAGGAGATCGTAAACATCTCTTTAAGTACTCTACGTAGAGACTTGAAACTTTTTTAATTAAATCCGTAGAGATATGTTACACACTACCGTATATTTCGGATGTTGATAAAAAGTCACAATTTAAATAAGATAAGAGTAAAAAAGATAAGCAAAAAAAATTTAAAAATTTAACTTTTTTTTAAACTACTTAGGACGATAATTAAAAAACTGGTTATATATGGTCAAATAGATCCTTTATTCAACTTTTTTATAGTAAAAGTCCCATAAATCGATAGTACCTCGTTGAATAGACTTTTAGAAAATGCCAAATAGAATGTCAATAAGAAAAAGGCCATTTGATTGCATGCGGCAGAATTTAGACTTATTGGTGTCTCTACTTACCCCCTTAATTTGATTCCAACTTTATATTTAATAGATACGAGTATATAGATATGTGAAACAGTTATGGTCCGCGAAATCTGATAAAATTATAAATTAATATATAATACAGAATATTTTACTTTATTTTATATCGTACTTTATACCTCCTCGAACCATTTTTCCAATATAGTAGACAAAAGCTTTACATTCATATTAAGTTCCGAATGAATAATATATTGGCCATGGATGGACATTAAAAAATGTTAACAATACATATTTTGTTAAATCTATTGGATCATTAATATTTTTAAAAAGTTATACATAATTACAAAATTCAAATCGATTTTGTTTTGAATAATGGATTAAAGTTAAGGAAATCTAGATTAGATGCATTTTTTTTATTATTTATTAGAGTATTTTTTTATTACAGATAGTCCTTTTATTTTATGCCGGTTTTTTATAGTTCTTTATTTCAAGGGTCCAAATTGACTTTATTTTCTTAAAAATAGTCTGTTAAGGGTAACTTAGGATTAGATGAAGACAATATAAATGTTTTCAGACCAAAGGTTGATAAATGGTAAATTAAGTGTTCTGTTCTGTTCTAATGTATAGGTGGCAATCTTTTGCCTATCATGGCTGCCCATCAATTTGTTCAACTTTCTGTCAGACGCGGTGCTGGAGAGCCACGGCTACTGGCCCTACGCCAACCTCTGCTTCTTCCTCGCACATGCCATCGCCATGAGCTCCACCTGCTACAACATCTTCTTATACAGGTTATCAATTATCACTTACCTACTTATATATACCTACTTACTACTTACACTTACTTACGATTAGTTTCCCAACTCTTTTATTTATTTTAAGCCTAATTTTAAGTCTATCATATCAACCTTTCTTTTTTTTCAATTTTGAAGAATTGTTTCGAATTTTATTATCTCATCTCTATACTCAGATTTGTGCAACATCTAAATCTAGATCATTATAATTGTTTTGCAATAATAATTATAATTATACAGAATAGAAATACAAATAATATACTGTAGTACAGAGTAGGTAGTACATATCGTAGTACCCTACCCCTACATAAGTATCAAGATTATTTGACAAAATAAAATTTTGTAATTATGGAGAGCCAATTTCAAAATTATAATCGCCATATATTAACGAAATTTTATTTTGTTACCTCAGCTCACACAAGTATTCCTATTTTTGAAAAAGTGTCGCTTTCTCGGCATTATTCATTTCATTAGGTATATTAATCAACTATAAAGATACCTACTTTCTTTAGCTTGAAATACTACCTATAATATGCAGGTTAACTGTACCCTACATGTATATACAGTATACGTATGCTATGTACTGTAAGTATTAAATTATAATAATAATAAATAAAGCATGCAGATAAGGTAAGAATATTGTACGTGTATTAACATAAATGCGTATGCAATATGCATGGTAGTAGTATAGTACAGATATATTAGAGACTATACTTACATAATATACAAATAGGGGAGGTATATCATACGTACGAGTATTAATCATCCGAGAATCACGGAAAGATCCCAGTTTTTCCATCTCTCAGCTCTTCTAGCTCTCTCCAGGCTGGGTTGAAAAACTTTTTAATATTTCATTTCATGATGTGATGAGGTAATAAAACTTGGGTAAAAAAACACAAACATTACCATCATACGAGTATAAGTAATATTATATATATATATATATAATACAGATACAAGCATCACCTAAACCACTTAAACTATAGCTAGAGTAAAATGTCAGTTCATTGTCATTGTGTGGAGCAATGCAATAGTAAAAAAAGATCCAAGTTCTATTCCTATGACTCGTTAGCTAAAAGAGTAGGTATATTTACCAATATGTAGTAATAAATATCTGCAGTATTAATAGAGTATAGGGATTGGGTAGGGTACTTACTTACCTACTATATCTATGCTATGCTACACTATAAGTAATACCTAGATCTAGAGAGCTCAGAAATTCTAGTTGGAGTTTTATTAGTACCCTACCCTAGTTAGTAGGTAGGTACCAGTTCTCATGCTTATGCATTATGTATGCACATTTATTATGTTTAT
Organism: Nanhermannia cf. coronata Gr-Ori-00579; assembly: GCA_034699045.1. NCBI lineage: Eukaryota > Metazoa > Arthropoda > Arachnida > Sarcoptiformes > Nanhermanniidae > Nanhermannia > Nanhermannia cf. coronata Gr-Ori-00579. The sequence goes on from JAQIXA010003198.1 coordinate 10,182, forward strand.
TTTATAAGTACGGACAAGTACCCAAGTATGTATAAAGGTAAGGTAAGGAGAGAAGGGTTTGGCGGGAACGACACGACACAAGTAATTACGAGCGTCGTAAAATGGTTAAAAAAATAAACTTAAGAGAAAAACGAGTCCAGGCAGGCAGGCTCAGGAACATAGGTAGGTAAGTATCTGTATAAGTAGCTCCTGGAAACTCGATTCACATTTATGCATTTCTACACCCAAAAATAAATTTTTCATTAGGTACTTAACCTTACCTACCTCCCTAACTACTATTACCACGTCTGCTAATACTTCTACTTCTACCGGCTACCTTACATACCTATACACACTCTACTAGTGTAGTTTTACGCAATAAGTTGTACATAGCTATAGTAGGGAGGAATAATGAATTTATTGGATCATTTCTGTATGTACCTATATCCTAATAACTAATAAGTTAATAAATAATAAGGTACTTACATTGAACCTAATTAATAATATAATAATACTTTGGATTAGTATTTTACTTATCCTTAGTATTAGGTCCAGTCCAGGTATATATTTCTATTTCTATCCCATGGACCTTTTGCAGGCCACTTCTGGTCAAATTTAGCATGAGTTAGCTCAATTTCTTTAGATTTTCCAAATAAAAAGGGGGAACCCATTGCAAATTTGACCCGAAGTGACCTTCAAAAAGTTCACGTGATAGATATATCTAGACATAATCCTAGTTTTATATTTGAAACCTTTCTCACATTCTCAAAACTAAAAATTAAACATTGTACTTAGGTACTTAATTTAATTATCCTTTTAACTTTAAAAAAAATTGGTCTCTACATGCATTGATTTGATACTTGAGGCAATAATAGTTCAAAGTTCAAACCACAATTGAATCGAAATGTAGTACCTATGTTTTGAGTTCGAAAAACACAAAGACTGTCGGTTTTATCGAGTAGGGAACACAAAAATTTTAACTTTTTTTGAAATTTTTCGAGATTTTTTTGATATAAGATAAAATTCTAGATCTCGTTGGTGTTGTTGAAGGCCTATAGACAACATAATAAGTAATAATATATGCATTTCAGACTAGAAAAAACATTTTTATCAAATACAAAATGTTGCAGTTCCCGAGTTTGCTTAAAGGGTCACCGCTTGGGATGCGGCGACCGATTTTTTTTATCGAAATGGCACAAACAATGACCCAATTATAAATATGGCCTTAATAATAGTTTATAAGGATCCTATATGACCATATATTTATATATATATTATATATACCTATTTATATGTAAGGCTCAATATTTCTAAGATATAGGATTTATAAATTCTCTTCCTAAACCTAACCTGAGAATCAACAGGCAACTTTACAGAATATTATATATACTAGGTATCGGACTTGTAATGTATTATGTCCCGTTTATGCGATTTAGAATTGCAAAATCTCGTTTGAGTACCCAGTTAGGATTTATGCAAGCTCTATACTAATCAGCAGATGCATAATATTCTTTATTTGCTTATATGAGAGGAGAGTTATAACATTTCGGACATTCTTGATTACATTATCAGTACTACATATAAGTACATAATACGAATACGTAAACGCAACAAGGTGTAGGTTTAATTAAGAGTGAAAGTTTGATGTTCTCCGATACAATAGAAAAGTAAAATTGATAATCTACCTAGGTATATTAATATTGAGTCTTTTCTGTTTCAGCTGGCTGAACGAGAATTTCCGGAAAGAGTTCCGTGAGCTTTTGCCCTGTTTCTTTGGCGGCGGATTGGGTGGTGGTGAAGGAGTTGGTGGAGCCATCGGAGGAAGGGGTGGTCGTCAAGGGGGGTCTGAAAGGACGTGGAACGGGGCGGAGGGTTCGGTCGTCCAACCCCAGCAGACACGTCATGTTCCTCAGGTTGAGCTAGGAGGAGAGAGCGTGAGAGAGGGGGTTCCGGGCCAGCTGGTTGTGGGCTGCCAGCTTACTCAGTTTTCATGCCTGACAGAGGAGGAGGAGGGGGGTGTTGGCACCGTCCAAGAGTCCCCCCTTCTATGATTGATTGAAACCGGCTTTTTAAACATCACCTACTCCACTTTCCTCCTACCACGTGCTCATTCTGATCTTCTCTGGCTGCGGAGATTTCAACAATCGAGTGCCAAACATTTCAACTTCGAATTTTGAGCTTCGAATTCTGGGCTCATCATCTTTGAAAACATGAAGTTGAGTTCTCCTCCTCAATATTTCATGAGAATTATTATTAAATTGGCCAAAAAAAGTTGCACAATCAACCTCAACTATATACATAATTGTACCTACAACTTTGGAGACTTTAACATTTATATATGCCATATACATAACATAGTGTTAATATTTGTGACAGACACAGGTGCTAAGTGCTATGTGTTATAGTATAATATAGCAGTATTAAGGTTTAAATGGAAATTGAAATCTATTTAAAATTTCAATTTTAATTGGTATATTATTATTCCTGTCTCTGACCATGAGATAATCTAAATTTACTAATATCTCAAAAATTAAATTTTATTACTGATTACAATTACTATTATAATTAGAAATTAAAATTAATGCTTACTTAACGCTGATAAAATAACTGCTAAATACCAACTTATATTTAAAAACTACTTATATTTAAATTTTAAATTTTTTGTTTATTACCATAAACAAAAAGTTATTAGGGTACTTAATATAGGCCCATTTACAAAATCACCGGGTACATTAAGACTAAAACTCTAAATTGAAGGAGTTCCTAGCATAGTTTTTGGACTAAAATTTGTATGTAGCGTAGCATAACACAAGGTCTTAATAATATTTAGAAATTTTAATTAATTACTAATTACCTGTAAATTTTAAAATATTTCTATTTACCCATAAGTGATATGTTTAAAAGTATCTACCTAAATTCCTACCCAATCAGCACCACTTATCATTATGACCAGTATTTATTTTCACGATTAGTAAACCTAAATAGATAATACAGCAAGATACCTAGTACCTGTACATGGCCTAGCAATGCTACGTAAGTATAAAGAAAAATTTATTTAGTAAATTAATATCTGTAGGTACCTACTTATAAGCATTTTGTAAACAAAAGAAATCAAGAATTAGAAGACATACATACATACATGATACAGTAAATATACAATAAGTACTAATAGAACATACATACACTATACCTATAGTCACCTTTGAACATCCAAATTCTCTCAATTTGTACTCGAGTCTTCTATAGAATATTTCAGAAAGTAGGGTAAGTACCTAACTTACTAATACATATTACCTATGTAGTTAAATACTAGTACCTACTTCTATCCATGTAAATATAAATATATAAATTGTAACTACTATAAGTCTAATACATTGATAACTGCTTACAAAATCTATTACCTGTCCTGTATATTGATAAACAATTTATGTGGTGTAATAAAAAATTATATAATATTTTTTAAATTGTACCTTACAATTTAATCTTCTATTATTGAATTGATAGTTAGGTTATTGAAAAGCCATACATACAAAAGCTTACAGATTTGACAAATATTCATATATAGGTAACCTACCTTTCATATAACATATATTTTAGTGCACTTACCTTTCTAATGTCCAAAATAGCAATAAGGTTAACAATCCTGATAATTTTAGAAAATCGATTTTTAACATGAAATTTTTTTAGTCAGGTCAATTTTGATATTCAAAGTGCTTTGTCTCTGGAACAAACCATTTTAACCTATGATGGCCAAATATTTTGGTCGTAAATTAAGATCAAATGTGAGCCTAAATAACACTTAAATGGGATATCCTAAACGGCCCAAAAAACAAAATAGTTTATTAGGGTCAAAATCATATTTCCGTCAAGAAGATAAATTCGAATATGTAATGTAATATCATGGTCGAAAATTATAAACACGTCCACTAGTAGCATTGCATTGATGACACCATTATAGTATATTCGAACTGAACCCGAATTGAGATTGCATTTGACCCAAACTTGAGGATATTAAATTAGGAATTGCAATGCTATGTTACATTGTTATGTTATCAGTATATATGAATACTCTTCCCCCATTTGGTCTATTCAAACTCAAAGGTACTTAGATATGTTACAAAATAAGATTAATACATTTGTTATAAATTATTTTTACCCATTTACGTTAAAAAATAAGTTTAAAAATAGAAATACTGTTAAGTTTAATATTAATAAACTCTTTGATTCTTTAGAATTGTGTTATCTATCAGAAAGAAACTTTTTGTATTGTATAAAATTTATCCTTGAATCAATTAATTATAATTATAGTTTCATTCAAAATTGGTTTACTTTAAATACTAATACACGAGGTACACCTCGTATTAATGTTATACCTTATAAGTCAAAAAAAAGTGATGATAGTATTAAAGTTTCATGTATTAGGAAATGGAATTCATTGCCTCTAAATTTAAAGCTAAGTACTACTGATATCATTAATTCTCTTATAAAAGTTAAAAATTTTCTTATTATGAAACGAGAATGATCTGATTTATTAACTACGACCTACATTATATTTATTATTAGTATATTAGTATTTGAGTGTCTATTTATATAGTGTCAATGTTTGTAAAACAATTTACTTTG
>JAQIXA010003199.1:0-14782 GCA_034699045.1 Nanhermannia cf. coronata Gr-Ori-00579
TTGGTACTCGAGTACCCACCATGTTAATTCTAAATGGGTACCCAATTGGATTTGGGTACCCGATTGTGCAGCCTTAGGTACAAGTGATATGAAATGTGTGCTAGTATTAACATAATATATAAATATATATTGGCTTATATTAACAGGGAATTAAAGTCAAAAATAAGAATAAATAAATAATTTTCAAGTTGCTAGAATAAAAAATCATATAATTAATTGAGAACATCATGTACTTAGCTGAATTCTCTTTGACCTTTTGGTAAATGTCCTTATCTTTTATATGTATTATTCGGTTGGGTAACCCTTAAGTACCCTACATTTAATAGACATGTTTACGCGTTGTAATCAGAAAAAATAAAACAATTTTTAATTAGTTTAGAACATCCTACTTTTGTTAAGAAAAATAAAAACCAAAAAAATCAAAAAAAAAAATCTGACAAAATTTGTTACTTGTAACAGGTGATCCAATTATCTTATGTACAAAATATTTATTTTTTTAATGTTTAAAATGTGACAAAACCGCGAAAGGGTTTTATTCCAAAATCCAAAATACTCAACCGACTTATTTTTTTAACATGGATTATGAATCTGAAAATCATTTGTTCAAGGTTTTAAAAATTTTGGTTTTTTAATGATTTATTTTATAAACAATTTTTTAATCTATTGTCTCTAAATTTTCAAAAATTTCAAGTTTAATCATCTTTTTAACTTTTATCCATGGATAATTGGATCGCCCTGGTATTAGGTTGGTATATTAAAATTAGGCAATTGAATAAAAATAAATAAAATTTACGACTTAACGTACTTTGCAGCTGGCTTCCTGCAGGATTATTTAAAAATAAACGAAATATAAATATGTATAGGTATAAAATTGAATTGTTAATGTAAATACATAACTAAATAAATAATAATATTATAGTAGATGCATAGTGTAAGTACTGTGTAAGTGTGCTGCTATTATTGTCCGGTACTGGATTATATCAATGATCCAAACTGATACAAACTAAATAATGTATGTAAAAGTGTATGTAAAGGTAATGTAACCTAATAGAAATTTATATATTGAATAATAATTTTTTGAAGGTTTTTGACATAATTTTTAAAATTTTAAGAAAAAAATCAAGAAATTTTCACTTACACTTCCTCCTCCTCTTCACTGTAAAAAACAGATTTTAATGGTCATTTTAGGTATTTATTTCAAATTTTAATTTACTTAAATGATACTATTTATAAATAGACTATAAATATATGTAATTTATAGTAACCTAAAAAATAATAACTTTTTCTCAAAGAATTTAATAAACCTATAATCCTCATGCCCATGCCCATGTTTAATCTTTTATGAACAGTGTTGACCTATCCGGATAAGAGTGTAAGAAATTTATGGACATTTAAGTCCAAAATGCTGGAAGAAACGGACAAAATGGAAGAAATTCAAATTTTTGCAGAAAATTTTTGATATTTTTTCAAAAATTTCGTTAAAATTATTTGACAAAAACGATATACCTATTTGTTTATAAGTTATTTTAATGCTTAATTTTAAATCTTTTTGAAAATATGCCAAAGTAAATTTTCAAAATTGATTTTTGTCATTTTTGTTTGCCATTTTGTCCGTTTCCTCCAGTGAATGGAAGTTTGTACCACTGGAAATATAAAGCCCAAAACTGTTTATTTACTGGCTGAGGTATTTCTAGGGGCTTAATATCTTGGATATTTTCAAAATTCTTTGTCTTTTAAAATTATTTCTATTCTTTTATTTATACGAGTATATATAATTTTATTTATATATAAATGAAAGAGTTAAATCTAAATTTACATTTGGGTTGGGAAAAAAATTGGCTCATTTCCCAATTAGCTGATAGTGTAGATAGATTAGGAAAGTAATAAAAACATTAATTAAAATTTCTGTTAAAGTACAGACTAATTTAAAAAATCTAAAAAAAATGAACCAATTTTCCCAATAAAACTAATTTATCTACCTTATATTATTAATAATTCGTTTAAGAAATGGATTAACGATTATGAATAATGATCGATTTAAAAAAAACTATGTATCGAATTTTTGATCTTTTGAGATTAAAAGAATGTAATCATATTAAGTGATTCTCAAAGGGTTTTTTAAAAAAATCGGCTTTTTTCCTTGATTTTTTGCTAATATTATTGAAAACTATGAAAAAATTGACCAGTACCACAATTAATAAAACTAGTAAGACTAGTAGTGAAAGATAGCAGAGTAACTATACTGTATAACATTATATTTAAACATTATATTTATTAAATTATATCAAAAACTTACGAGTATTCCTCTTCATCAGACATTATGAAATTATAATTAACTAATTAAAAGAATTTTAAATTGTAAATTTTAAATATTTTTTATATGGTGTTATTTGTTTGAGAGTAGGAAATAAACTAGTTAGGTAATATCTAACCTATTTGCTAAGTATTTGTTCTAAGATTTTTCTTAATCAATCCTCTTATTAAATAAAACGAGTATACTATCACGAAAGCTTTCAAATTTATATATTGAGCGAATGAGCTTCTACTCGTTACTGTAAAAGTTAAGCAAAAAATGAAAAAAATGTACGAAATTTTTAATTTCAATCTCAGAGGAACTTCCCTCTAGCTAATTAAGCTAGGCGTAATTACAATATAATGTATACATATTTCATACAAACTTTAAGAGGGAACTCCAAAATTTAATCAAAAATTAAAATTTTCGGGGATTTTTTCGAATATTGCCGCCCTAAACATGAGAGACAGGCCCTACTATATCAAAATAAATCAACAAAATTTTGAAAATTTCTCGCTTTATATGTGAGCCAATCTTGAATCTTGGTCTATCTTTTCCAGGTTCGGCCGCGAATCGACAAATGGACAGACAAATATGACAGGCACTATTGCCCTTTTTACTAATTTTAAATGAGTGAGGGCTAATAAAAGCTGACAAGTAAAGGTTCAAAATCAAAATTATCTACATATGTATCCAATAAGCTATAAAACCATATATGTATATTTATAATACAACAGATAACGAGAATTATGCTTGGCTATCTATTTTAGATTTGAAAATAACCGAATAATTTAAAAAAAACTCGAATTTCCTTTCTCCGACTCATATAATTTATATAATTGAATATGCATGGTATAGAATTTTAATTTCTTTAAAGAAATTTTATGGCTATATTTTAGGTTAGTGAATAAAATTTGGTATTTTGTGATATATATGTAATTCATGCAAGGAAGGTGAATGTTTACTTGCGTGACTACAGAATATTTCGGATTCTTAGCTTTAACTTTAACTTTAACTTAAACCAATTCAGTTCAACTGCTAAAAGTACATATGTATAATATTATGTATGGTATATTATGTATAATGAAGAAGAGGGGAATTAATTTCCCCTTGGTTTCCAAAAATAGATCAGATGAGACTTTCAGAATTTCGGGATTTGGGACAGACAGACAGAAGAGTTAAGGTATACCAGAAAAGATTTTTTTTTACCCGGCCGGCGAGGACAAAATATTTACCCTATACTATTTATCCAATTATCTACATTAGGTTTCTTCTTATAAAGTATGCACATAAATAAAGTATTGTGATTTGGTTCTTAAGGAGAAATGCCACATATAAATTTACATATACACTATACATATTTATAGTTCAGTAGTGGAATATTTTGGATTTAGAGATTTTAAAATGTTGAAATTTGAAAATTTTCAATGATTGTGCGGGCTAATAAATTGAAAATTGCAAATACCTCACACTTTTAAATTGGGTTTTTGAAACCATATTGTCAGTTTTGACCTTATATACACGGAGGAAGTGGAAGAAATGGATGAATGGAAAGGATTTTGGGCCAATATACCTATATGTATTGGAAAAAATTTATAAAAGTGGATAAAACGAAAGAAATTCAAATTTTAACAGAAAATTTTATAAATATTATCTGAACAAAACAATAGTTTATATACAGATACTACGATACAAGCTTTATTTAAACTTTTAAAAATAGGTCTAATTTTCAAAAATTTAGAATCTTTTTTTGTTTATCTGTTTGTCCATTTCTCCATATAGGTATACCTACACTTTAACTGGACGAAATATACATATATGTATATTTTGTCCAGGTAAAGTGTAGGTCCACTGGATGGATAAATCTCCAACACTGTCTATTTGAGATTGTAGAATAAAGATAAAGTAGCCGAGTTTGGATTCTATGGATATCATAAAATACCAAATGATCAAGTTTGTTAGGTGATTAATATGTGCTTATGAGAATGCATACTATATACACTACTGCTATATAATACTACTCTTTAGTATACCTATACATATAAGATACCGAAATTCGGGAGTAGAAATATTTCTATTTCTAAAACCTCTATCTGGAACTCAATTTCAGAGACAATTTTATTTCACCTCATTTAGACTAATACTAATATATGCATAAAAAGATTGCAGATTACAGATTACAGCGAAAACCTCATAACTCCTGAACCTGAACCTGATCAGTGTTGACCTATCCGGATGCAGGAAGTGGATGAAATGTACTTTTTGTGAAAGTTTGAATCAAATTAAATGAATGTTGAAATTTTTATTTTTTTTTATTTTCCAGTTTGAACAGATCCGTTTTAAAATTTCGAATATTGAAGCCTTTGTTTTTTGAGAAATCTTAATTTCAATTAGATAGTTTGTACCTTTTTTAGATTTAAATCCCAAATCTAATAAATTTTGTAAATTTTATAAATTTTGTTTAATCCAATGCAAAGTGCACCTTTTTAATCGAAATAATTAGAAAACAATCTGTAAAATTAACTAAAAAGTTTCAATTGATAAGTTAAAATAGTATTAATAATAGCATTTGGGGCATTATGTGAATGCATAACGTTATATCACCACCCTATATGTATTCTATACTCTATACATACTCTATATCTATAAATATAAATATGTATACCTTATAAGTATTATATCATACATAAATACAATTCTACAAAATTTTAAATCGACATTAAATTGGAGATATGAAAAATTTATTTTCTCCATAATATTCAAGCCTTAACTTACTATAATTATAATGTATTAAACATCATAACTATATTTTCATAACCTTGAATTTGACTTTTTTATAATGGTAGTACATACCTCTATGCAATTTTACTCAATAAAATAACCTACAATACAAATATAATTCCTATACATATAGTATAGTATATTATTTAGATATATGTATAATAATAGTACATATCCTTGTATTTTTTGTCTAATATATAATTTGTTTATCACATACATACATTGAATATATGATTTATATAAATATCCCTACTTACATATATGTAATGCATATATACGATAACGAAATGTATGATGAAACAAAAAAGTATTCACACAATGAGTATTAATTTTAATCTTGAGTAAGTGTCAGAACTCGGTACATAGCAGTCAGATTCATAATTTTTTTATTTTATCTAATTAAATTTTGAAAAATGATTTGGCTTTGGTTTCTGGGGTCTGTGATTTCATTATACCTGAGTATAAAATTATTTTTTAAATATCAGAAATTTAGTCATGAAAGATATTGGGGGAAATTAGGTGTTCAAGATTTTGTTTTAGATATAAATTTACTTGACGTTATACTTCAAAGAAAGACTTTTGCAGATACAGAGCCACTTATGAATCAAAAATTAAAAGATAAAAACCTCGATTTTGCCGGAATGACCGAACTTGGTACAAGAATTCTGATCGTTCGGAATCCAGAATTAATTAAGAGATTTCTTGTGAAAGATGCAGATATCTGGATCAATAGAAGATTTTTTGAAATGTCAAAGTCTGATCCGATTATAAGCAAAATGCTATTTTTCATGATGGGTCAAGAGTGGAAGGACATGAGGTCACTTTTGAGGTAGGATTTTTGTAAAAATTGAATTTTTTTGGGATTTTATTTTTTAATTTTTAGTCCGAATTTTACAACTGGGAAGATTAAAATCATGTTTGAGAGGATCTCTGATTGTGCGGATATGCTTGTTGAGCACTTGGATAAGGGTGGAGATCTAGATGTACGAGATACCATGTCTTCTTATACAATGGATGGTAAATTATACCAAATTTAAACATTAATTTTTAAAAAATATATTTATATGTAATACCTATATATAGTCTATAGGTAATTATCGCTGCCCAAATGGGTAGCAACTGCAACTTAAAAGTACATAGTTTGGTACTCATTTCATTTGGGTAACCAAAAGTACCCAAATTCCTTATAGGTTAAACTTAAAAGCTTTTGCTAAATCAGATTTTAACATTTTCAAAAATTTTGACAAAATTTTGCCAAAATTTGTTAATATTGGTCAAAATTTATCAAAGTTAATCAAAATTGGCCAAAATTTAGAAAAATCTTACCAAATTTTGAAAATTTTGGATAAAATTTGTCACCAGAGTTGGTTAAGATTTGTCAGATTAAGTTGGTCAAAATTGCTGCAATTTAAACGAGTTAAATCTTTCAAGTTGTTTATTTGCTTAAATAAGACTCGAATTATTTTTCGATTTGCTCGAATAATCAAATAAGATCCAAACAAATTTTTTTACAAAATCATTCATAATCATTCAAAATCAAAATTAATTCTATTAATTACTTATTTTAACCATTTGGACAAAATATAAGTAATTTGTGTGTAATAAAATAACTATGACTTGAATAAGGCTCGAATTATTTTTTCGAGTTGCACTATTACTCAAATAAGACTCGAATTGTTGCTTACATAACCATTAGTTTAAACAAAAAAATCGTTTTAAGAGCCTTTACCTACATATACAAAAACCTTAGCTAATGCTCATGTAAATATTTGGCAAAAAATGATAAAAATTATCAGAAATTTTTTAAATCTCAAGTGCATTTTTAAACTTCTCGCTAAATAAACTAGGTAAAGTTACATATCATTCGATAGAGCTCTTCTAGCCTAATCAGAAAATATATGTAGGTATATTGTAATGAACTTTAAGCGGCAATTAAAAAAAATTCTAATTTGTGGCTTTTTTTTTCAAATTTTCCCGTTTTCTACATGGGTCATGATATCCTCATTTTCATCAGGGAATTTCCTGCACTAAATTTCTATCTCATTTTTGGTCAAAATCCTATTCCCCGTTCAGCTGCAAACACGCGAACAGAAAAATGGACAGACTTGACGGGCATTATAGCCCCTTTTTAACTCGTTTACAATGAATGAGGGCAAAAAATGATAAATAGGGCTAATTTTTTTATAAAAATTACAATTTTTATAAAAAATATCGATTTTTTATCTATAGTTATTGCCTCAGCCTTTTTCGGAATTGAAGTCGGTACCATAAAAAATCGTGAGGCAAAGTTCGCTAAGGTAAGTACCTATAGAATTTTTTATTTGATATAATATAAAAGGACTTTTTTTTATGAATTATTAGATGGGGAAAAAGATGCAGACGCAATCACCTCTGATGATTCTCAAAATTATCGTATCTTTTATGTTTCCAAAATTAGCAAATAAATTTAGAGTTCGATTTTTTGAGGTTGAATCGACTGATTTTTTCCATCGGGTTGTTAAAGAGACGATTGTCCATAGAGAGAAGAATGGTGTGAGACGAAATGACTTTTTACAACTTTTAATTGACTATAAAAATAATCCTGATGAGGGGAAAAAAGTTGACATAAATGATGACGTCATTGGTTCACAGGCTGTGCTTTTCTTACTTGGTGGTTTTGACACAGTTGGTAATTTAAAAAAAAAATCAAACCTTTCTACCATCGGTTAAATTTTGAAAAAAATTTTAAAAAAATTATTTAGAGACACTCCTGACATTTTCTGCATATCACTTGGCCCTTGATTTTGAAGTTCAGGAGAAAATTGTAGCCGAGGTCAAATCAGTAATGGCCCAATATGAGGGGAAAATTACATATGAAGGCGTAAATCAAATGGAATACATGGATAGATTCATTCAGGGTAGAAAAAATTAAATTTTTTTTTGAATTTTTTATAATTTGGTATTTTTAAAAGAAACATTAAGGCTCTACCCACCAGTTCCAAGACTTGATAGAACTAGTATAGCAGACTATCAAATCCCAGATACAAAAATTGTGTTGCCAAAAGGATCACTTGTTGCATTTCCTGCCTTTGCTTTGCATAGAGACCCAGGTAATAAATAATTTCAAAATTTCGAAAAAATATTGCAATTTTTCAATATTTTTTAGATTTTTTTGAAAATCCTGAGAAATTTGATCCAGACCGATGGCTCGAGAAAGATAAAATAAACCCATATACCTATCTACCATTTGGACAGGGGCCAAGAAATTGTAAATTTTTATTTTTTTTTTGTTGGTAAATTTAAAAATTTGAATTTCTGAAGGTATTGGAATGAGATTTGCTCAAATTGAGGCCAAGACAGTTATTGCACACTTGGCTCTCAATTTCAAAATGGAACCGACCGAGAAAACTCCAATTCCAATTAAATTGACGATGAATATGAAACCCAAAGAACTGGTTATAAAATTCACAAAAAGAAATTAAAATTGTAATTCTATACCCATAATGAGTACATAAATTTATATTTAAAGTATTATGCAATTAGTAAGATTAACCTTTTTAAAGATTTTTAAAATTATGACACATTATTACCACATATTATATTACTCGTATTTTACTACCTGTGATATGTTATTCTGAATCTTTATGCATAGAATAAACTTATATAACCAATCTGTATGTACCTAATCTGCGTATATCGGGTATGTGTTAATCATAAAACTAATGAACGATTCACAAATATGATGTTAAGTTATGGTAAAGTATTAGGTAGGTATATATTTATAATGAATATTCATAGCCTTGAGGCTGGGTTTAAATTTTTTATGACCATTTGAATTCTTATTAGGTATATCTAATCTGTATATTTAAATATACGTTTCATACAGGATTGGATTTTTTGTTTGAAAATTGATAAATGACTTGAATTACGATAGTATACTACCAGCTATAATATGTATTACATTATAATGCTTATTGTTAGTATATAGGTATATTATCATCCCCATTACACCTTTTATAAGGGTTACTTAGGATCCATAGGATACTTAGGTTAGGTACACATCTTTAGGTACACATGAAAAAAAATTAACAAATTCAAAATCAAAATGAATTCATTATAAATTTGTATATCGTATACAAATTTTTTGTCCGAGAATTTACTATCTCTTTGGTCTCCTGAAAAGTTTCATTGATGTTACCATTAATGAAAGATATAAGTTGGTAAAAGCAGATTTTTCTAATTTTTTAGTGTTCTTTTTAAAAGGTTAGATTATTGACATATAAACGGACGGGCCCTATAGCCCTTTTTACTCATTTTCAATAAGTGAGCGCTAATAACTTCAAGGCTCAAGTTTCAAGGTGGCTGCCTGAACACCCAAGTCCCAAGTATACTATTTGTGCTGTCAATCTAAAAACTAAAATTTTGAATTTTTAGGTAAATTAAACTGGCTGCTCGAATTTGAAAGTTTTCCGAAAATTTACAATTCTAAATTTTTGAATCAGAAACGATACTTATCTCAAAAGTCTCTAAATGACATTCTAAATATCTAAATGACATTAGTATCTAAATGATAGTATTAGTCTATCAAAAAGCTTTTTCGAAAGATTCAAGAGTTATGTGATCTATAAATGTGCGATTTTTAGAAAAAATTGACTAAAATCTAAATGAACTGAACTGACTGAAAAAAGTCCAAAAAAACCTACCTAATTTGAACCTATTTCAATACATACGGGTATTTCGTATCTACTTCAATAAATAAACTTGTAGAACGGTTTTAGTAATAGAACAAGAAACATATTTATTAACCAAATTTTTGCAGAATTTTTGCACTCAAAACTCAAAAACCCCTAAGAAATTCACACTAATGTTACATAAATCTCATAAATAATCAACTACATAAGCATTTTGTACAAAGGTCTAATCAAACACTTGAAGACTAGTACTTGAATTTCAAATTTCAAGTACGAGCAAGTAAGGTATTCAAGATTTCGTTTTTAATTAAAATTTAACTATTCGTAAGTAAAGAATGTACAAATGCCTTGAACAACAGGAACAATAAAAATTTTAAGTACCCTACTCCAACTTTTACAAACTCTAATGTAATGTCAATAGCAGTTGATTTATTTAGAGTATTAGTATTTTCCCATTGATATAAGACCTTTATAATAAACATTATACTGTACAAGGAACCGATTTTACCGATTTCCGGTGATTTCAATGCAGAACATTTATCGTTTTTGTCATTTTATAAAGTATTTTTAATGATAATTAAGGCGATTTTGACCATTTGACTTTGACTTTGATTTTTATTATCTACATATTATGATAAGATGATCGAATAGCAAATATTCATTTTTTTGAAAATTTTGTAAAATTTTTTATAAGGTCGTACATTTGGTCTGAAATCTTAAATACAGTTCATCTAAAATTCCATTTAAAGGGCTCTTTTAAGGGTAGGATATTTTGTATGTGTTCTGTGCTGGCCCAGGCTGATATACCATACATCATACATAGCATAGGATGGATACTCTAATACCTATGGCCTATGTTATTGAAATACAAAAATTTAAAATTGAAAATTTGTATCATTTTGTTCACACAATTTTGTCTCCTATTAGTGTCTCATTGGCGGTTGTTTATTTCCCCTTCAAGTTTTATCAGTTGAGTTTTTTTTTGGGTATAAAAATTTTACAAATAAATATTTCTAACTTTAATTTAATAACACCATTTTTATATTCTATTTTTTTAATTTAAATTATAATTATTTCACAAATTTATCATAAAAATAAGTTAATTTAATCATGCCACGATCAAGAGCATACAGCAATAAGCCCAAAGGCCGTAAGTTACCTCAGTAGTTAGTAAAATGGCATATAAAATGTCAATAAAATTGACAGTTTAAGTTTTAATTGAAATTAGCTAAATGTTATGTAATTAAATACATAAAATAGATTAAAATCTTTGTTTTGGTAATGTTTTGAAAGACTTGACCAAATTTTAATCTTTTAAAACATCCTTTTTCTTACCTTAGAATGACTTTTAGCATTTTAAACCTCCATTAAAATTGGCATTTAAAATTGACATTGAAAATTGACATTTTTCTAAGTTTATGGGTTATATTTAAGTATAAAATGTAATAAAATACACATTTTTGATTGTTATATACCTATAGGTATGTATGGTTATGCATTTTTTGTGCAAATTGTCCGTGAAGAACACCGAAAGAGGAAACCAGGCGAGTCGGTCGATTTTAGAGACTTTTCGAGGAGTTGTGCAGCTAAATGGAAGGTATGTTTTTAATTATTTATAAAAATCTAATCACTAATATTGACATATATTAGGGGGTTGTTCACTAATAAACCATAATTGACATGGTCACTGCAGATTTATAATCAAAATCAAAGACATTTCGAAAAGCAATTAGTGGCATTTAATTAGTCAACATAAATTGACTCATAAATTTATCGACTCAATCGGTCTAAATCTAAATTGCGTCATTTGCCAAGTGTTTATTTAGATTTGTTAAAGTGATTGTTTACAGAGCCCTTAAGAATTCAACATGGACCCTTGACTTGCTAAATCACTTAATTTAGAGCCGAATGCTGTATAATTGTCATCATAATGATATTTAGTTGACAATTAAGTATCCACCAATTGCTTAGAAATTGATCATTTGAAATGACTGAATAATTCTGCATTGGATATTTGGTTAAAAAGTGTGTCTCCTATCTACGATTAAATCTTTCAGGCTCTTACCCAACCAGTAAAGTCTCAATGGCTCCTGCTAAGTTTCTGCTAATAAAATAAAACTATCATCTCACTTAACCTAGCCTAATCTAACCTAAATTAACATAACATCATCTAATCTAACATAACAAAACCTAAATCAACCTAACCTAACCTTAAAGTTAGCAATTAGGGAAATTAGCAGAAGCCATTGAGACTTTAGCAGGTCTGGTTATTTGCACTTCCACTTAAATACCAAAAAAATGTTATTTATTAGTGTAAAAATCATAAATAACATAAAAAAGCATTATAAAACAACCCATAAACTCCAGCAATAGCTTTTAATAAGGCCATTTTCACTAAAAATTGAGTTTATATTTAACCAAATACCTATTAAAAAAAGTACAACTTTCAAGTTTTTTAATTAAATAAAAAATGCCCTAATGAATCTGAGGTATCTATACTACTTGTTGGTTTTTTAACCTTACCTAATGTTAATTCCTTAATAAAATTTTTTTTAAACTCGAATTCTATGTTGTCCTTATCTTTAGTTCTGGACATCATTAACAACAAGAATACATAACTTTTTTTAGCAGTTTTAGCAATGCATAATATATAAATTATCGAGTTAAAAGTCATATTTTAAATCTTCAAAAAAGAATAATTTTAGGAAATTAAAAGCATAATTTGTCACTCCTTGTACTACATATTTATTTTATTATTTTGATCCTCTCTACATAGATGATGTCACCGGATGAAAAAAAGAGATTCAATGATATGGCAGAGCAAGACAAGATTCGATATGAGACTGAAATGTTGGTTAGTAAACTACACTTTATTTGACTACAGTAAAACCTCTCTATATAACTATAAAAATCTATCCTAATGGTAAGAGTAAATTCTGATTTTAAAATATCCTTTCATTACTAAAGTTAAAAAGTATTCTAACTATAGGGTACTACATCTTTATTTGTATAAAAAGATTTATTTTATAAGAAACTATATAATATACAGGGTGTTTCAGAAGTAGCTGGCGAAAATCTAAAAGGCTTTTAATATACTATAGACCTTGTAGTGAGATATAATATAGATAGGAAATTTAACCGAGATTACAAATCTCAAAACCTTTCCATGCTAAGACTAAAAGGTCGAAAGTTACAGGTCAATTTAATGGAGACTTTAAGAAGAAAATCGAAATTATAAGGTAAAATTGCTACTAAAATGGCTCTAACCATAAATGCAAAAATTTACGATTATTTAAAGGCAAAATAGTGGTCTAAATGTCAAAATTTACCATTTTCTAGCACTATTTTGTCTTTGAATGATCGTAAATCTAGACAATTAAAGTCATTTTGCCCGAAAATTGTAAATTTTGACATTTAGACCAATATTTTGCCTTTAAATGATAATAAAATTTGACAATTAGAACAATTTTGCCTTATAATTTCGACATTTTTCTTAAAGTCTCCAGTTAATTGGCTTGTAACTTTCAACCTTTTTAGTTTTACCTTGGAAAGATTTTGCGATTCATTATCTCGGTTAAATTTCTTCCCACTTTTTAAAACAATCCTCTCTAGTCTATGCTATATTAAAGCCTTAGCATTTTCACCATCTACTTCTACACCCTGTATATGTAGATTGAAATTTAGAGTTAAAAATTCTGAAAATCCTCATTTTGGTTGTAATTTTATTGGATCTGGTATAAAAAGTACAAATTCCTTGAAATCCAATTAAAGTTAACCTTAAAAGTAAAAATTTACATCAGATCCAATAAAATTAGAAAATTTATATCTTTGTAAACTTTCATAAGTTGTAAGATTAATATAATGGAATAGTTAAATATGTATATTAACGAAATATTTGATAAGTGATTTGTACCTATAATATAATATACCTAAGAGATTTTGGTAGACAACCAAAAGTTATAATCTGAGATTTTGAGTAAAAGGCTTCTAGCCTTCGATTACCAATTAATCCAATTATATACATAATTACAATTACTAATTACATATAAAAATATCAATATTTATTTATTTTAAAACTAGGATTATGTTCCACCACAAAATGAGGGATATCATAAGGGTGGTGGTGGTGGTGGTGTCGTGAAGCGATCTCTTGGACGAAAAGACCCGTATGCACCAAAACATCCATTGTCCGCCTTTATCCGGTTCTGTAGTGACGAGAGGCCAAAAATCAGAGCCGCCAATCCTAGCTTAAGTAAGAAAGGATATCTTCGACTTCTTCTGGGCCTTTACCATGTAAAAGTAAAACCTTATTTAAAGGCCCATTTGAAACCGAAGATATCCTTTATTGAAATTATTATTATTTCCTATCCGATATTATGATGTAATTTTTTTTTGATATTTTTTATATATGTAATAGGTATTTTTGAGTGTGCAAAAGTTCTTGGTAGGCTTTGGGCTGATGTCAACCCGGCTTTGAAAGCCAAATATGTTGCAATCTCCGATCAAGACAAAGCACGATATAAACAGGTACATTATTTTTAATAGTTTAAGATGTCGAGTATATTAGTTAAACGTTCAAACGAACAAACACATTAGCATGATTATGATTATAATAGCAGATATTTAATTTCTTATAAAATCATTTTAAAATTATAATTACAAAATCCACTTGATTAATTTTCCAATGAATTTTCAAAAATATTTATAACTTTAATATTATTTTTTTAGGAAATCGCTGCTTATAAGCAGGTAAAGATTATGAGGAATCATGGAAATTGTTGAATGAAACTTACAAGGTAGCCTATCCTTCTGTCCCACATTCCCACGAAAGTGGACATCTTCAAACCATAATTTTTTTTGCCAATTTTGTCAATTTCAAAGGTTCAAAAAATATTGCCGTTTTTGTTTCGGGTTTTAATTTAATAGACATGTGTGATAAGAATTTGAAAACCTCATTAGAAATAACATTAATTCACACTTTACTCAATATCCTCAATACTAGTTTACCTGACATTAGATTAAGTAAACGCTAATAGTG
>JAQIXA010003200.1:0-14781 GCA_034699045.1 Nanhermannia cf. coronata Gr-Ori-00579
TTTACGTCTATACAGGCTTACAAAAGCGGTGAACAAGGTATGGCATTTCTTATACACAAATCCGGAACCCCCCTTTATGTTAGGATTTGAAAATATTTTGTGTTAATTTCATACAAGAGTAAAGTTATACCATAAATATAGGGATAAATTCAACCAAAATAGGGATAAGATTAAATCGAAGCCTTTAAAATTCTTATATTTATAGTTATTTGGGATTGCGGTGATCATTGTAGGTATCGTAGCCTTGACTAGGGAAAAGTAATTACATATTAAATGGCATAAGTTTAATTTCATCCATATTTTGGTTGAATTTACCCCCATATTTGTGATCTAACTTTACCCCGGCCCTAGGCAAAAAAAATTTAGTTTAATTTGGCTTGAAAATAGAAATATTTTGACTGAATTTCATAAAGGAGTAAACTTAGACCAAAAATATAAGGGCAAATTCAACCAAAATAGGGGTAAAATTGAGTCTTTGCCCTATATAATACAGTATAATTTTGGAATAAATGTAATATTTTACATTTTTTTGCAGAAATTTTGAAGTGATAACGGGAAATGCGAATATCCGTCATTTTGCGGGCGCGTTGATTGCATCCGGAATTTTCATTTTTCTTTTTTCATTTTTTGGCTCAGTCGGCGCCTACAAAGAATCCAAAGTTCTTCTCATTATTGTAATTTCTTTTAATTATTCATTTTATTCACTAACAAGGTAACAGACCTTACTGTGCACACTATAGACACTTTAGATAACTTTAGTTTAATTTGACCCCAAAATATTTAAAGTTTAGCTTACGATTAGTTTAGGATTTTTAAAAAAGTTGGGTTAATTTAATACTGGCCTACAGGGGTAAAGTTTGTAAGAACTTGGACAAAAAGGGAAACTTGAGCGGGATTCGAACTCGCGCTCCCAGAGCTACTTAAGAAGCCTATATGCTGATCCACTTTGCTAATGAGCCCTACTATTCCACAGTCTTTTCTAAAGAAAGATATATCAACCTATCTCTCACAAGTTAGACCAAAAATATACGGGTTAATTTAACCAAAATAAGGGTCATAGCCCTTTAAATCAAGGTTATGAGGTATAAAAAGTAAATACAAATACCTCTCTATAAGAAAGACTGTGGAAAAGTATACCTCGATAGCTGGGTGGTTCAGCACCTTAGCTTTAGACACGAGAGCGCGGGTTCGATTCCCGTCCGAGTTTACCTTTTAATCCAAGGTTCACGTGTGTTGTGTGTGCAGAAAGGTCTATTTCCTTGTTATTATGTTATTAATTAATAAAAATAATTTCCCTATTAAATAGTATGGTCTATTTCTGGGTGTATTTTTGATCGTGTTTTTATGTGTTGGGATCATGTCACTCGGGTTCAAGGATGAGTTCGAGGGGACGGTTAAAAATGAAACCCTCAAGCTCATGGAGAAATATTACAAGAAGGAAACGTCCAAAACAAAATCAGCATGGGATTTTGTACAGACTAATGTAAGTCGTCCCTTGTTAGCTTTTCAAATTTTTGATTTTGTACAGACTAATGCAAGAAAGTCCCTTGTTAGTCTTTCAATTTTTTTTTAATTTCTCATAAATCAACAGTTCAAATGCTGTGGAGCGAGTAATCTGACAGATTGGCAAAAAGTTAATCCCGAATATCCTGTTCCAAAATCATGCTGTTTTAATGAAAATAAAGAGGTTTTAAAAAATTCTCCGCCTTTTTTACAGCTTAATTTCTCTATAAAGTAAATTAATTTGTCATTAAATCAGAGTTGTAAAATTCCGGATGATTATTGGACGGTCGGTTGTGTCACGAAATTCTTCCGTATGGCACAATCCATTGGAATTGTCTCACTTTTTTCCGCACTTGGCCTGGTAATTTTACATTTTTTAAACGATTTAATATCACCCCTATTTTGGTTGAATTTACCCTTATACTCGTATTGACTTTAGTTTAGACAAGGTTAGAATTTTTTTAATTTGGGTTAATTTGGGTTCATACTTGGTAGGGTTAGACCAAAAAAATAGGGATAAATTCAACCAAAATAGGGGAGAAATTAAACTAGATAAATTCATTAATAAATTTACAAAAATTTTCTCATTTCAGTTTTTGGCGATAGTTTTAACAACGATACTCGTTCGAGACATTGGCCGAAGGCAAAATTACGCTTAAAATACATTTTTTTTTTTAATTTCAAAGGATATCTTTGGGGTTTAAAGGCCTTTTTGGTCTTTATATGAGGTCTAATGTCTAAAATCAAAATCAAAGGCCTAAATATTAGAAAAATTACATGTTTTATTTTATTTTTAACTGAATAAAGTACTTTACATACCTTATATGCCTATATAATTCTTCAGTACCTATATCGAACTCAAAACTTCGAAATTTTTTCTCAAACTTTTCAAAATTTCATAAAAATTTCTACTCGTATTTGCATATTATAAATAATCAGATAGGTAGATGTAAAGTTAAGTAATGGATACCTACGGGTTTCTGCGGCCTTTAAATGAGGTTTAACATGCAAATGCATAAAAACCGAATCTGGAATTTCGATCTGTAATTTTATAATTATCTATATATGTATATAGGTATGAGATTCAAAATTTGTGATTTTATGGTCATTAAATTCCTGGTTAGTTATATCTTAGTATATCTAGTATATCTAACCTAAATAATTAGGATACAATTAAAATGTTTACAAAATAAGTAAGTGTTGGCCATTATGATTATGATGATAATGTCAAGTTTTATTCCTAGAACTAATTAAATCTCAATTTATTATTTTATTGACTCATTCATTACATAATCATAATAAAGGTAGGTACTCTGAAATTCAAGATTTAAGAATCTCAAAACCTAATGTCTTTAATGACCATGATCTTAAATATAATTAGGATTAAACCTTTATGACTCAAGTAGAAGGTAATTAACTAACTGACCAGCCTTAAATACTTTTAAGATTATCTACTATAGAACTAGTAATAGTATTAAATAATTAATTACCGAATTTTTCGGGTATAAAAGCCCAAAAGTTTACTCTCAAATCCATCAGATCAACTTTTAAAATATTTCAATCATCTTTCTATACAAGTACAAAGCTCCAATATGAAATTCCAGGTAAGATTTGAAAATCTTAATTTTTAAAAGTTTTAAAATTTTAGAAATTTTTCAGAAATTTTGTAGTTTATAAAATTTTGCAATTTTTGGAAACTTTGTAATATTTTTGATTTTTTTATACAGATTGTATTTTTGGCCCTTTTGGGTATGGCTTCAGCCTGGCCTTTTGAGACCGAGACGACCACCACTGAAATCCCAACCACAACTTTGGCTGCAAAAGTTGAACGTGATGCTGAACACCTTATGATCAACGTTACCACTCATGAGCCAAAGGTCAGTAGGAATCACAAGTATCAAAAAAAAATTAAAAATTTTGAAAATTTTGAGTTTTTTCGAAAGTCTTGTTTATGTCATTTTGCCCTTTTTTCATTTTGATATTTGGACTTTTTGAAATTTTGATAATTTGACCTTATGACCCTGTAACAGGTTGTTCGAGACATTGAAGAACATCATTTAAATGCCACCAGTGAGAAGCCAAAAGCTGTCCGAAACATTATGCCTCTCTTTGAACATTTGAATGCCACCTCTGAAAAGCCAAAGGTTTGTTCGACTTTTTGAAATCTGAAATAAAATTTTGTAAAATTTGTAAATTTTTTTATAATTTCAGGCAATCAGAGAAGTAGAGCACATGTTAAATGCCACAGAGAAACACCATATGTTTCGCCGAGAAATCCCAGAGATGCACTTAAATGCTACATCAGAAAAGCCAAAGGTACCTAATTAAGAAAAAATTTGGAAATTTTTGAAACTTTTGAAATTTTTGAAAAATTTCAGGAAATCAGAGAAGTTGAGCATATGTTAAATGCCACAGAAAAACCCCATATACATATGGTTCGAAGGGAAATTCCAGAGATGCATTTAAACGCTACCTCAGAAAAGCCAAAGGTAAAATTATAGAAATTTTTAAAATTTTGGTTTTTGAAATTTTCGAAATTTTGGTGATTTTTAAAATTTTTTAAAATTTTTGAAAAATTTAAGGTCTTGAGAGAAGTTGAGCATATGTTAAATGCTACCAATAAACCCCATATGATGGTCCGCAGAGAAATTGCCCTCGATGCTCACTTAAACGCCACCTCCGAAAAACCAAAGGTACTTTAACATAGACCTCACATTGACCTCACTTGACCTGACCTTAAATTTCAATTTTTTTAGGAAGCTCGTGATATCGATATCACCACAGAAATCCCAGAAGTAAGTACCTAAAAATTTGAAAATTTTGAAATTTTTTTGAAATTTTAATTAATAATTTTTTGTAAATTTTTAGGAATCAACCACATTTGACCCAGAAAACCCAGTAAGAATACACTTAAATAACCATTTTTAAGCGGTAAATTTAAATTTTTTCAAAATTTTAGCCTAAACCAATGGAAATGATGAGCCCAGAAGAGCGAGATTCCAAATTTTTCGGAGGATGGGGCGGCGGTTATGGTGGTTACCCATATTATGGTTTTTTTCAAATTTACATTTTCTTGTAACTAAAATTTTTAAAATTCCCACAAAAAAGGTGGTGGATGGGGAGGATATGGAGGAAGATGGGGTGGTGGTGGATATGGTGGATATGGAGGTAAATTTCAAAAAAAAATTAGCGGTAATTTTCAAATATTTATATGGTAAAATCTTTAAGGTTACGGACATGGAGGTTGGGGTCATGGACACGGTCATTGGGGCAAAAAATAAATTATTATTTAATTAATCAAAATACAATTAATTTATTAACAAAACCAATCCATCCATTATTGTATTTGTAATTTGATTTGATTTGATTTTATTTGTCGAGGAATGAAATAAAGCAAGATTTCTTAAAAGAAAATTTTCAAAATTTTGTTCAAAAATTGAATTTTTGCATGTATATTACCTATAGTCATACATATACTCTATATATATAGTCTGAAAATGTATATTAGTATATATCCGAGTTTTCGAAATCCAAGTTTTCAAAACCTTTTAAGTTCATAAACTGGCATTTTTCATGACCTAAAATGTCATTAATTTTTACATTATTAACCAAATAAATGCCTAAAATTGAAACCTGTTGTTAAAATACACTATAGGGGTATTCATAAGCATAGAAGCCAAAAAAAAGTAGAAAATTTTATAATTTTGTATATTCCTCATCTATATATTTAGTTGGGTGTAAATATTTCCAATTTCGAATCTAATTGCATTAAAAATTTAAATCTTTTTTTTTCTGTAATTCGGCATCATGTGCACTTCCATCATGTGATGGAATTTTCCATCACAAAATCCAAAAATGCCGAATTCTACCATTTAAAAATTATTTATATTTTCATTTTCAAAATTTTTTTATTTCAAATAGGCCAACCTACAATTTTATATAAAAAATCTTTTTATAATACAGGGTGTTTCGTAAATCACTCCACAATTTGTAAAATTTCTATTTCTATCTAATAACTACTAGATAGGATAGAACTATAACTTATGTTATGATTTTGAAAAAAAAATAAAATTGTATTTTGAATTCGAAAGAACCTAGGTATAAATTGAAAATAATACTAGATATTTACCAATTATGTATGGTACTACCTGTATTATCTAATAAATAATACTAGCATTATATGATTATTGGTTTAAAAATTAAAAAAAATTAATCTCGAAAATGCCAAATACATATAAGTTTGCTTATACAAAATATATCCTAAGCTTTTTTACGATCATTTCTTTTTAAAATTTCAAAACTTGAGCTTTTTATAAAGATATTGCCTTTAAAATGATAGGGTTAGCATATCGAGAGAATTTTGAAAGATTTTACACAATTGCAAATAAATTGCTGCTTTTTCCAGCAAGGACGAGCGATGGGAGATTTATTCCTGGGAAAGGATTTTCAAAGATATTTTGGAAAGTTTCAGTCCTCGGATCAGTCTTGTATCTTTTTTTCCTTTTGGTAATTATTTTATTCAAAAATATAGAATCCAACTTATAGTTAGGAAAGAAATCATTAAAAATGCTTACCAGGTAAATTGAAATTTCGGAACAAAACTACTTGATCCCATTATATTAAATAGAAAGTTGAGATCGAAATCAACATTTTTCCCAAAGAATTTTGGGAAATACGGATAGCTAGTGACCTAAAAGGTCAAATGAAATGTATAATACATTGTAAAAACCGTTACTTGTTAGTCAGGATTTAGTCATGCCTATTTCTAGATCATTACCAGTATAGGGAATAACATTTCATTTGTGTAAAAATGTTGATTTTGATGTCAACTTTACATTTAATATAATGAGATCGAGTAGTTTAGGTCCGTGATTTCGATTTACCTGGTTAGCAAATTTAGAAATCTGAATACCAAAATTCCTGGTGAGATTTTTGACCGATTTTTTATAAAAAGTTTCAGAGCTCAAGAGTCGATTTGGAAAAAACAGAGAACCTGATAGTGGACGTAGTTCTGATGCTCTACGCGATCGGAATTTTTACCCTTTTGACCTTTGAATCGACAATTTTTTTAATTACAAAAAATCTTTTGAAGTTTATGAAGAAATTGTTGAATTTACAGGTAAATATACGGATTTTTGTAAAATCCATATATATTAATTTATAAAATTATGATATTATAGAAAGGGAGACAAATAACTGCGAGAATAACAGACTTTTGAATTTTTTTATGATTTTCAATTTTGCTAATTTAGTACATGCAATTATTGTAGTCTCACTCGTCTTCACCGTTACTTTCGCTATCTACCCTCAAAACTCCTTGCTATACTCTGCACTACTCCCCGCCTATTTTCAAAATATTTGCGTCCAAACCCTATTTTTTCTATACCATCTATCGTTAATCTTGCAAGCTGCAGTTGGGGCTGTCTATATGGTGCTAAATACTCAAATGTATCTCGTTACATTTTCGAAAATTTTGCAGATTGCATGGTAAGTTTTTAATAATAGAGGTTGGTAGATTAGAAATTATAGAGAGTGATTTGGAAGCATTTTTTTTTAATTTTGAGAATATCTTTGCTAGCTTTAGAAGTAGCCATAAAAATTGTAATTAATGAGTAAAAATGTATACTCTACCAAGAATCGAACTCACGCTCTGAGTATCTGAGTATCAGAGCCAATGTGTGAAGCTAACTTGCTAAACCACTCAGCTACCGAGTACTTTCTTACTACATTTGTAAGATTAGGCGTCTATGAGACGCCTAGTTTTACAAATCAACTTTATTTTACAAATAAAGAATGGAATTAGAAAATACTCGTTAAATAAGTTATTCAGCGTGCCGGCTTCACACATTGGCTCTGGAATCTGAGAGCGCGGGTTCGATTCCTGGTCGAGTATGCATTTTTAATCAGCCAAGAATGTCTAAAAGTTTCCCAACTATCGAACCCATAATCTTACACTTGCCTCTATATTTATTAAGTTATAGAAATAATTCTGTATTAATGAGCTTTTATTTCTCTGAATATATTTTCAAAAACTAGCAATGAAGCTAAGGTCATTGACACTTTTGACTCGTTTCGGCAATTTCTTCGAAGATGGCGAAAATTGAAATTGTTCCATTCAAGAATAGCAAAAATCGCCAACAGTGGGACAAATTCTCTAATTATCATTTTGTCAACAGCCGTTCTGTACATTAACGTCAACTGCATCCTTTTCTACGGGAAAATGCCCATCTATCTGTATTTATTTTTCCCTTTAATGTCATTCGTCGGCACGGGAACCTGCTTCCCTCTACTCTATCTGGCGGCAAAGTTTCGAACCATCTCCTCAGAAGTGGCCGACATCTTGCGAGTAAAAGCGCAGGTTTTGGGGCGTCTTGAGAGAAAACACGCTCGAATTGAGCGCTGTCATTTTGGAATTTGGTTCGGCTCCTTCTACATTATCAAACCTACGACCTTTTTAAACATAATTTTGTTCATTTCAACAAACACATTTGCTTACTATGTCACTTATAGAGCCACTATTACTATTGAATAATACTTAAAATCAGATATTAATTACCTAAATGGAGTTTTTTTCTCACCATTTAGCTTCTTGCTTCTTCTTTCAGATAATTTTTAGAAATCACATTTTTAATGTGAGTTTAGCTCCATATAACTGTGTTATACCTCGAGAAAATTTAACTTTGACACGTGCCTGAAACTGAAAATTGGCCAAAATGAGGTAACTTTAAGCGAAATAAATCAAAAATGAGTTTTATTAAGTGACAGAAAGATCAAGAAAGTTTAACCTAACCCAAACTAAAAAAAATTAGGTTAATTTCAACCCAGAGATAAAGTTAGATCAAAATTAAATAGGGGTAGGTATATTCAGCCAAAATTGGGATAAAATATAACTTAAATTTTAAGATACCCAACCAGCCAATGTATTTTTTTAGAAAATTTGTTTAGGATTATCAGTCTAGTAAAACTCTTACTATTTCGATTCTTAAAAATTTCTGACTAAAAGCATTTTTCTAAATTGCCTAAATTTTATGGTAGGGTACCCTACCTACATTATATTAACTTATTAATTTGTATTTGTAATCTATAATATAACCTAATGCCTCCTATAGGTAATAGGCAATTTAATGGGTTTTAGTTTAGAAATAAAATTTAATAATTTTGTTATAATTTACATTTACCTACACATTACCTACTTTATTCAATTTAAACTGTGAAATAACAAGATTAAATTTTTTTTATAAAACTATCAATTATTAATTTACATTATTGAAATAATGATTTCTATATAGGTATATATATAGCTATTTTTTACATTTTATAAGAATCTAATAATCTGATTTTATAATCTTAACCTAGTCAAGAATATTAGAAAGAGAAAAAGTCCTATACTTTTAACTCAACTTTTCTAACAAGTATAATTTAGGTATGTTTAGCATGTAGTATAAAACCTTAAAAAATTGAAATACAATACTTACATATAATATAGGTATGTAATATGTACAATATTCATCAAACATGGTGTATTTTAGTAAGTACATAAAATATAAATTATTTTCAATTAAATTTAGGATTAATAAGAGCTAGATAACAACAAATATATAAAGATAAGAAAGAAATTTAGAAATAAATAAATGTAGTCAAATTATATCCTTAAATATTATTTTAGTTTTAGATTTAGATATCAATTTTATAAAACTCATCACCTCCATATACTCAGGCCATCGAGTAGAGAATCTCTCTGTTTGTCTGTCTGTCTGTTTACCTTCTTGGTTTTCGCTGTCGATCTCTTGATCTTGACCTTGACCTTCTTTTGGGTCTTATAGGAGACAAACTACGGCTTCGGCTTCGACCACCAATAACACCACCTACAAATTACAAATTACAATATTATCATATCATTAAAGATTTAAGTTTAATATTAAAATTATCATGATATTCTATTGTGAATTCTGATGTGATTTTTACTCGAATTCGAATGGATGTCAAAGGTCAAAAATTAAAAATTTACCTGCTCTTCCACCTCTCCGTCGACTGTATAGATATCGTCGAAGTTCTCTCGAGATTGGCTTCAGGTGCATAAAATTACAAAATCCAGACCGAGTACACTCACCAACCTCATACTGACGACTATAATAAGAAAGAAAAAGAAAATTTAAAAAAAAAACTCTCCTTATTCTTTATATGTATTATTATCCAAATCTAAATTATCTTACAAACTACCTACTTGTAAGTACCTACTTGTAAAACTTACCTAACTAATCCTAAGTAACTAACCTTGTAAGTACCTAGTACCTAACCTAACCTATTTTATTAAATTTTAATAAATCGGAAATGGGCTAGAAAATCAATTCTACCTTGTATATTATACATAATACCTACTGACTACTGATTCTGTACTGTATAATGTTAAGAATTTTAAATTTCAAAATAAATTCGTAGGGTAGGTACATATTCTAAAATTTATAAAAAATATCGACATAAGGTAGGTAGGTATTAGGTTAGGTAATAAAAATATTATATTATGTACTAAACCAAGGACCAAGCTTAATTCTAATAGCTCCTAATTGACCCTAATTAAATACACAAGGATTAAGCACATTTCACCAATGTATTTAACATTTAGGTAATTATATTAGTTGAATCTTTATAAAATAGTTTTATGTATTATCTTATCTAAAATATCTACCACCACCAACTTATTATTATTTTTAAAACAAAAATGGTGTAGTAAATCAAAAATATTATAGTGAGGCTGTTTAAAATAGTAGGATTAATTTAATAAAAATAAAATACGGTTTTTAAGAGGTGTTATTCTTAATTTTATACAAATTAAATCTGTAGAACATCTCCCTCATTATTTAGTACTTAACTTTAGATAGATTATATCTACTAAAGAATTATTTATATTTAATTATATTAGTCAATAGAATCTTAATTAAATGCATAATGTAATAAAATATCGAGATTATTTATGTTAAATGAACCTACTTATTTAGTACTGTGTTGTGTTAGTATTATACAGGGTGACAACCTGTCGTACGGATGGTCTTTAAACTTGAATATCTCATAGACCATCAGCCCGATTTCCATCATATACATCTCATTCGATAGAGATTGAACAAACTTAGATAGAACATATATTACATCTCATAATCCAGCTATGCTAATTACTGCGCTAGAATTATATTAAGAAAAATAGCTCTTTTTTTCAAATATTACGCCAAAAATACAGTGATTGAAATTATTAAATTGTCGAGGCCTTGTAATCATAAAGTTTAATAATTGACACCAAATAGAGGCTTCTATCTTAACGATTTCAAAATTAGAGCGCTTTGAAAAAAAAAAATTTGAAATTTTTGGGAATTAAACAAAGAAACGGTTTTTCGTAAAACTACCCTAGCGCAGTAATTAGCATTCCTGGATTATAACATGTAATATTTAATATCTAAGTTTGTTCAACCTCTATCGAATGAGATGTATATCATGGAAATCGGGCTGATGGTCTTTGAGTTATTCAAGTTTAAAGACCATCCATACGACCGGTTGTCACCCTGTATTAGTTAAAAAAAATATATATAATAATGTTACCAGCAAGCTTCTCGAAAGTCAGTGACGGGTGAGAGTTCAGCATAAATTGGTCTTCCACCAAACCATCGGTTATTCAACTCCGTCACCGCCTTCTCTGCATCTTCTTCTCGTCGAAACTTTGAACACAAAAAAACACAGATTTATTATTACAAATTATTATATTTTAGTATTATTTATTATTTATTATGTACTAGTATTATATTATTTATTTTGTCGACAGTATAGGCTAGTCTATCAATATTCTTACAAAATAAACACATTTAAATAGAATAATAGTAGAAGAAATAGAAAATTTAAAAGTTAGAGTTAAAATTGACTTACTTTAACATAGACATTGCCAACCAAATGATCTCCCAAATTATCGCAAACATTCATCTCTTCAATTTCACCATACTATAAGATACAAGAATAAATATACAATTAATTAGTTAGTCCCATAATGTTAATGTGATCCACATTGTAAATAAATAAATAAATAAATAAATAGCTAGTTTAGTAATAGTAATAATAGGCTAGTTTAAGATATAAAAATGACCAATCTATATGTAGGTTAGGTTAATTCTATTTTTCTAACTGACCTTATCTTCAAGTTCCACAAAAACATCCTCAAAGAATGAGTCATAGTGCTCCTGCATCTCCTCGTCAGACACCTGATTTAACTGCTGGAACACTACACAAAATAAATAATATTTAATTACATTTATACATTTATTTACAATAATTTATATCAGCATCTCAAGTTAATCAATCCAATAATAGACTAATCCTAAGTTAGAATAATAATAAGGGTTCTAAACTATAAAAAAGAGTAATTAAGAGAAATAATTTTTTTAACTTACTTCCATTAGCAGATTTTGTTGAATTTTGAGGATTTACATACACATTGAGGAGGACACAAGTTTGACTGAACCTACAAATACAAGAGAAAGACAGGATTAAATAATTATATTTTAAAATGAGTTTCATTAAAAAGTAAATTGTTCATTCAAAGGATCTCTATTCGGTTTTCAGCCCATGTTAAACCTCGTATAAAGGCCAGAAAGCCCATTAGAATCGGAAATATCCTTTAGAAAGACCTTAAATCATGTCAAAAAAAAATGCAAAAACGATCAAAAACCGTAAAAATCCTACTTTTATAATAAAAAAAAATCGTATATTTTTATACTTGAATCTAAAGGATATATATTATGGGCTTTCAGGCCTTTGGCCTTTGGATGTTAAGCCTTATTATAAGGTCAGAAAGCCTATTAAAACCCAAAGATAAATCATTTAAATTTAATTTATGTGTATGTGTTGGTGTTGGGTCTTACGTGGGTTTATTATGAATTCTGGAGCATCGATCTCCATGTCGGCAAGCTCCAATCTTAAAATAGAACGAACAATTCACTCTGCAAAAAAAATTAGAAAAAAATTAATCAAAAATGACAAATATAAATATTATGTAGGTCATATGATATGTCATAGCCAGTCATAGGTCACAACACCAACAAAATTCAGACTTTAGAAATACAGAATAGAAGGAATTTTTTTTCAAAAAAAAATGTAAAATGTCATATCTAGCCGTTAATGCGTCATAGTCGTATGTCATTTAATGTCAAATTAAAATCATAAATGAGAATGTCAAGTTGTCAAGTATGGTCAGGTCAAATGTCATGGTCATTCTTTTAATAAAGTAATTTATATTTGGCATATAAAATAGTTGTCATCTTGTCAGCTGTTAAAATGCAAAATTCAGGTTAGTTTATTTATTGCCTCGAATTTACATCATCTAATTCTAGATATTATTTATAATCTATAATCTTAATTTATGCCTAGGTATCTTTGTTAAATTGAAAAAGGCAAAATTTGGATTTTCATAACTGAATCAAATGAGTAAATGAAAAAAATGACTGAACTTACTTATCTTTTTCAGTCCCAAAAATTGAAGCCAAATATTCAGCCATGGTGGTTGTAGAGTAGAGGGACTTGGACTCGAGTAGTCGGGAAATCAGACGATGAAGTCAGAGAGAGGTCAACAAAATTTTAACAAAAATTTATCAAAAATTTGCAAGCAAAAGCAATACAAAAATTCAATAAAAAAATTGATTTTTTTAAGGTTTTTTATTTTTTATTTTTTGCTCGCTCTCCACTCTCCGCCGCTCTAACTCTAAATAAAAGAAGCCGAAATTCAAAATTTGAAATCTGAGGGCATATTTTAGCTGACCGAAATCTGCCTACTAGCTAAAGCTTTATCGTTACTTTACCTTAAAAACCTACTTTTATACTTTACGAGCGAGCGAACCAAACAAGTTGATCCTGTATTCTGTCTGTCTTCATAAATTACTAGGATTTAATTAACTACTTATTAAAAATATATTAATGAATGGTGAGAGCAAATCTTATATTTATACATTACACTATAATAGACTATACTAAAGGATGTACCTACATATATTTGGCCTTCATTTCAGGCCTTCTCTCATGTGAAATCTCTTCATATAAAATAAAGGCCACAGAAAGTTCATTACATTAGAATTAGATAACCCTTATGATTAGTTATTACATAATTCTTACCATTAGAAAGAAATGTTCTAAAAATAATGGGGTCATATCTCAAGGGCCAGGACGAATGTCGGTCTATGTAACCTAGGATGTCTCTATTCACAACATTTAGCATCATTTTTACGTAGTATGTTCATATGGTTTACATGCTAACCTTTAAATCTGGATCTGGACTTCAATCAGGGACATTTCCCTCTTTATTCTATTAAATAAACAATATTGTTATCTCCTTTATTATGAATTGCATAAAATATAATTTTGTAACTATGTAAATAATTTGTTAAATTTTAGATCATATCAGAATAAGTACACTATATAGGGAGGGTACTCGGAATTGCATAGAAATCCGAATTTCGTATTTGGGCACCATATTTCTGTTTTTTAACAAAAATTCTTACTAATACTAATAATCTGTAATTTAAAGGGAGCTCTCAGTTTTTGTAATTATTATTGTGATTTTATTATTTGGGTGCACTCAAAATGTCGATCAAGTTGATTCTGTCATTGTTGATGATACAATCTGCATTCGTTGTTGTTGTTCTGGGTAAGAATTATTATTATTATGAATAAATTGATATGATAGAATTTATACAGGTACCTAATACAAATATATTACAAAAATAATAATACATGTACAGGACAGGACAGGGCATATCAAAAGTGTCTATGTGGCGAAAATGTTTAGGCCTTAATATATCATAAACCAGATCTGATTTTTGACGAATGTCAAATCATGAGGAAATTTAACGGAGATCATTAATCTTAAAATCTTTAGATACTAAAATGTACAGGTCAAAAGTTATGAGTCAATCAACTCTAGAATTTTTACTTGGGAGAAAAATTGAATTGGACCGAAATTGTTGTATTTGTAATGTCAGGATTTATGGTTTCCCTGTCCCTACTAATTATGCCTGGGAATCATAAATTTTGACATGTCAATTCTTTTGGCCTTGTTCAATTTTTTTCAATTTTATTTTCTTGAGTTCATTGACTCCTTTGACCTTTTGACCTGTACATCTAATAAGCATCGAAAAGTGTTTGAAATTCGTAATCTTGGTTAAATTTTAATTTTGGGTGAGATTTTTTAAAAAGACGGTGAAGATTGGAAATTCCGAGATAGCCAATCGACTCAGTTTTTTATGCTGGTTC
>JAQIXA010003201.1:0-14780 GCA_034699045.1 Nanhermannia cf. coronata Gr-Ori-00579
CCTTCATGCCAAGTTTGGTTAAGATCGGTCCAGTAGTTCTCGAGTTATCCTCTGGACAAACAGACAGACAGACAGACGACAGACAAACAGACAAAGTGCAAGCAAAGTTGAATAGTAGGTGCTCGCTTCGCTCTCGCAATAAAAAACAGAAATACTAGTTACCTTGTTAAACTTGGTTTTTTTTTTTTAATTTTGACTTTTTAGGTCGAGATTCTGGTAATTTTGGACCCTCGAGATTTCTCCAGATGATTCGGACCCTCATAAAAAATTTGTATCCATTCCATCACAATGAGATCCTTTCAATCATTAAAAGTGAATACACGAGATACGAGACTGACTTTTGGGAAATTGAAAACAATTCTACGGATTTTTTATACAACTCAATTAAGAATATTTTATCTGATGCTTTAGTTCATAGCCCAATCGTCCAAGCTGCAAATTTACATTCGAATAACACTTTTACAAATAATTCAAAGACTTATTTTTTGCAATATAAACTACAAGATTTGCCTTGGATTATACCACAAGAGCATCTTTTTGAGGTAAATTAAAAAATTAAATCAAAAGTACTACTTTACAATAAGTACCCTACATAAGTATTCTACATATAATCGGTAATTAATCAAATCAAGCTAGTTCTACAGCAGAGAGTCTTAAAAGTATCCCAATAATTCAGCTAATCTTAAGAGGAAATTCGATCATCCGAGGACACACACTTGACAACTACTTACCCTTATATAGGGTACATTTATTATTAGATTATTATTAAAAGCAAAATCAAAAGTTTTTTTTGTCAAAATTTGACAAATATCAGCCCTAATTTGATTAAATTTGCCCCTAAATTGTTGGTCTAACTTGGGTAAATTCAGCAAAAATAGGCCTTGAAAATCTACGGAGCCTTGAAAATTTTATGATATTTAAGATTTTGTCTCATCTGAAGAATCCCTTAGGGTCCGTATAAACTTTTGAATCTATAGGATAGGGGCGAGTGGTTGGATTTTACAAAAAAAATGCAAATTTTGCGAATTTTCGATACGCGACATATCACAGAAACTTATTTTTAAATCTGGTATATAGATACCTTTAGGAATGTAGGTATGTATAGGTAGACAAATACGAGAAGAAATACAATATTATATATTATTAAAAAAAGTTCTTGAGACTCGTTTTCCCCAAAAAATCTCAAATTACTACTTTTAGTAGTAGTAGTTCTCTTAAGAAATGTAAAAGTATTTTGTTCTTTTAAAGATCTCAAGTATAGGCTATATGTTATAAGATTGGGGTTCAATTGTCTCAAGTAAGTCTAGATTAGGCCTATAGATTAAGTACCTTGTATGGATTTTCTCCAGCATCAGATCTGTATTTCTGATTGTTTGTTTTATTCTCAACTTCCAATTACACTTTTGGTTTCTCCATTGAATAGGATCATATACTACAGGAGGATCATGATCTGCTGGATTTTGGTAAAAACCACCAGGATGAGGATTTATTGGATTTCATTTTGGGTGATGGCCAAACCAACCAAAGATCAAATACCCTGCTACCAAACAAAATGATGGATCTCTTTTACTACATTACCAAATTCATACGGACTGGGTATTACATTATACTTAATACTCATAAGTATACTTAGCAAATTAAAGAAATTAAAACATACAAATACTGTCATTACATCCAAATCAATTTGTCAAAACTCTAAAAAACTGGCCATTTTGAAAAAAAAATTGTCATTTTCTCAAAATTAAAACTGGTTAATTTGTTAATTTACCTAAATATCTGATCTGATAAATGGGTTCCTTGAATTTCACTGTAAGATAAGGGTAGATTAGGAATAGTTTGGAAGCATTTTTGAAATTTATACAGCCTGTTTTCTTCTGATCCAGTTAAAAATTTGACCTGAAATTTTTACATCTGTATCTTGAGATAGCCGAGATATTCTTAAGCAAATTTCAAGTTAAAAGTACAACTGATTCATCCAAAAACAAACTGTTTATAATTCAAATACATTTCTATCCTTAATCTACCCCTATACATATTCCTAAAATATGATTTCATAATCTTAAAATGAAAGCTTTGCAAAAACTTTTAAAAGTAAAAATCCATTAACTGTAGATTTTTGCCAAATATTGAAATTATAAATATTTAGATGATCTAGGTACTTCCAAATTTTGATGATGAATACTAAATAGGATTATTTTGGACTGTGATGTAATGACAGTGAGAGGAATGATTTCATTTTATCTTCATAAATCAAAAAATTCAAAAAATTGAAGAAATTAATCAACTTATATATCTTTAATCTAAGGAACCCCAATCGAGACCAGAGAAATGATGAATTATCTACAAAATCTTCAGATTCAAATTCAAATTCAAAAAAATCTCCAAAGTGGCTCCCATACGAGCCTCTAAATCAATTCTACCTATGCTTTTCATGCAGTAAGTTTTTGCTTATTTTATAAATTTAAGCACTTTCCCTAACCTAATAGGCCTATCGATTGAGTTAAGCCTGGATTTAAAATTTAATTCAATGTATGGATATAATCAGTCAATTATCAGGAAATTAAGGATTTTATAGATTACAATTTATCCTAAAATGTAATCTACCTAAATACTGATCATAAGCTCTGAACTTAATCAAAATATAATGAATTATAGATAATAATAGAGTTCTAAATGGCTCATTTCATCCAGTTTTCTTTCACTAATTTGAAATTAATTTCGAAAAGTACAAAAAGTTTACTTTTTATTGAAAAATGATGCATTTTGAGTTTTGAAGTACCCTACCTTAAGCTATATAAGTAGGTACATGCATCTACGTAGTAAGTACTTTTTATTTTAGAGAATTTGAGCAGCTTTTTGCAGTTTTTGAAATCCTTTTATTTCAAAATCCGGGTTTTACCAAAGTATTACATTATGTACTAGTATAGATTATAGATATACCTAGATACTTATCATAGATATACTGTATTTACAATAAAATCCCAAATTAATGTCATAAATAACTAATTTTTCCAGATGGAAGTACAATCCTAGGGCATCATTACCGAGGGCATAAAATCAGTTTATGGTTAAATTTAATACCAAAAATTAATCAACTTGGAAATACTACGAATACGATGGAATCCGGGATTTCAGCTCTTCATCACAGATTTCGGGATTTTAATCGAGCCGAATTTTACCAAGGTTCACCATAACATAAGATACATATTCTACTATTATACATTTTTACATTTTTCTCAAAAATTGCTCATAAATCTTGCATATCTTATGCATATTTCATACCTTTTGAATAAGGACCATACCTATCCTATAAGTAATAGTATTATGCTCAGATTTATGGTTTACTTGAAGCATTTTTTTTATTTTGAAGCATAATTTTGATTTAAAGGCTTCTCTTACTTTTATCTCAAATCAAAAAAAAATGCAATGCGAGCTAATACTTGTAGATTAGAACTCATTTTTGTGACATTTTGTCCTGTTATAAATGACCTAAAAATGATGGAAAAATGATAAAAATTGCAAAATTTTATGTATCTAAATTTTTTCCAAAAAATCTATCGAAGGGACTCGAGTTTGAAATAAGGGACTCGAGTTTGCTAAATATTTGTAGAAAACATAATTTAAAAAAAATCAAGTTTTAAAAGGGATCCTTTTGGAAAGAGTAGGTACTTACTTGCCTACTAGTACTTCTATCCTATCAATCAAAATTCAATTTGAACTTTATGATTAATACCTAAAGTATCTGCTGATTTATATGTTAAAGGTACAAGACTATGTTATGTAGTTATAAAATTTTAACAAATAACAGTATTTTCCAATATTGTTAGAAGGCTTACCGAGTTTTACACGTTTTTTCCTGTCAAAATGAGGCTTTATAGTCATAGTTTGACAAATGAATTCTAGATTTTGTAATTTTTTCTATACTAGATAGAGTACTATAGTATTTTACTGAACTGGAAATAATAAAAAAGAATTTTTTTTATATTTATAGACCAAGTCAGACCTGAGGAGGATCTCATTTCACACCAAATTAATTTCGCAACTCAAACTCAAAGCCTTATTTTGCCTCAGGGCTCAATAGCGGCTCATGATCGTCAATCACTAGAGTTGACATCATCAACTTCCCCAGCTGCTGAATGTCCTAAAAATGGTCCAAATGACACAATCGGGCAGATAATTGACGAAAATTCCGGAGCTGTCGACGACGAAAAAAGAGAAATTTTGCTTCAAAAAAGAAATAAACTTTTGTATCCGGAACTGCTGGCCATTTATCAGAGTCAAGGTGCGGCGTTTGCCTTCACCATCTCTATTGGATCTGCTCTTTTACTTCTAAATATCCTCATACTCTTCAAAATTTATAAACAAAAGTAAGATACCAAAATTATATTTGGACAGTTTGAATTTCCAAAAATTTGAATAAAAGATATTTCTTCGAGTTCCTCGAATTCCTCTAGATCAATTAGGTTTTTTTTATAACTTTCTTTGAGTATGTAGGTATTTAACGATTTGAATATTTCAGAATCTAATCTGTATTCTTAAATTATTAGTCATAAAATTAATAATTGTACTCGTAATTGTAACTAATAAAATAATTAAATCTTGTCACTTTCTGACTAGACTGTGCTGTGTTAAAAATACTATAAGTAGGTAGTAGGGGTAGATTAGGAATAATTCGGAAATGATTTTGAAATTTGGACAGGCTGTGATAAGTTGTACATTTGGCCAGAATATCTCTTGATATAGATACAAATTTCATTTCAAAATACCTCCAAAAATTTCAAAAATCTATCAAAATTTCAAAAACAGACAGATTTCAAAAGGTATTTTGACATGAGATTTTTCAAATTTTAGGACAAAATGACACCTGGTTCAGGTGAAAACAGGACTGTTCAAATTTGTAAAACGTTTTCCAACTAACCCTATTCTACCCCTACTTAAATAACAAAGGATTCTCGGATTTTAAATATATATTTTTTGTAACTTTTTTCAGGTGTCCTGATAATAATGGGAAAGGTGTTGATTCCAATTCTCCAAATAAAATGGGACAAGAGATGGGAATAAATGATGCAGAAGATCGGATTGAAATTGAAATCGTTGATCGAGATCATTTCAATGAAATTGATGAGGATTTTTATGTAAGAAATCCCAAATCAAATGAGGAAATAGCTGGGGATTTGGAACATTCGGAATTTCTACAAAAAATTGGTTCATTTAAGCACCCAAAAGGGCAAAAACCGAAATTCAGAGTCGGACAAAGTCAGACTTTCTATCCGATAGAAAGCACTCGAGCCTCGATTACAATCCAGCAACAAAATATTCAAAATTCTCAAAATCTTCAACAAAATGTTGGGGTTGACGAAGAAACGGACACAGAACTTGAGGGTATCTTTCGAGAAAGTACTTCAGCTTTTAAGCCTTTATTTTTTCACAACAAGGCTGTGATAAGTGGCAGAACTACTGTCCCTAGACCTACCAGTTATAATTACAATAATTATAATTCAACTTATTTTTTGAAAAGTTCCGCAGAAGATGAGGAATACAACTATAATAGTACTAGAATGGTCTATAGTTCTTCAGTACCAAAAGAAATTTCAGTTTAAATTTTTGTAAGAAAAAATGCTCAGAATTAGATTTATTTAGAAAAATATAGTCAATTCAGAACTATCTCTACTCTTATAGATTGTTAGTGTTTACAATATTCATAAGTTGATGGTTATTGTTGTATATCTAATATCTATGTTATTAATGTTATTGTTATGATATGATGCAATAAATTGGATTTTATAATGCAACTTATACTTCTACAGATAATGTGCCAAAATAGTACTAAAAAGTAATTTTATAACATTTTTGTAGTATTTTGTTTTAATGAAATGATTATTCTTATTTTAACCTGTCATTATATAATACTTGAAAAAGGCTCTGAGGAGTTAATCTCATCCTTATTTTGGATGAATTTGCCCCTATATTTTGATCTAACTTTATCTCGTTATGAAATTCGTCCAAAAATATTTAAAAACCTATCTTAGCCTACCTAAACTAATAAAATTTTAGGTTGTTTTCATACAGGGGGGGTAAAGTTATAGTAAGATTATATCAAATCAAAATAGAAATGAAATTAAGGTGAATCATAAAATATTTCCAAATTCATAAAAATTAGGAGAATAAAAAAATAAAATTTGTCATAAAAAATAATGAAAATAAAAGCCTCAAACCTGAAATTCAAAATTTTGCAAAATCTCTCTTGCAAAATTAATGAATGGCTTCAGATTTTAAAAAATTTTATAATTTTTGAAAATAGAATATTGGTATAAAAATATTACCTAAAGATGGACAACTTTAGTTTCATCCTATTTTGGTTGAATTTATCCCCGTATTTTAGTCTAACTTTACTCTTAAATGAAATTAATCCAAATTTTTTGAAATCCTGACCTGACCTAACCTAATCTAACCTAAACTAATAAAATATTAGGTTGATATCATACAAGGGTAAAGTTAAAGTAAAAAATATGGCAAATTCAACCAAAAATAGGGATGAAATTAAGAAAAATCTTAAAAAAGTATTCAATTTCATAAAAATTATACGCATAAAAAAAGTAATAGAAGGTGAAGAACTTAAACCTGATATTCAAAATTTACAAAATCTAACATGTAAAATTAATGAATAGCTTCAGATTTTGAATTTTTTTTTTAATTTTTATAATTTTTGTTCTAAAATTTTAACCATTACATATAGGTATCTAAAAATGGACTTAAGTTTAACTTCATCCTATTTTGGTTGAATTTATCCCTATATTTTGATCTAACTTTACCCTTAATAAATGAGATTAATCCAAATTTTTTGAAATTCTAACCTATCTTAAACTAAACTAATAAAATATTAGGTTGATTTCATACAAAGGTAAAGTTAAGAGTGTATATGGGCATAATATATGAGCAAATTCAACCAAAATAGGGATGAAATTAAGTTGGGTCTTAAAAAAGACCAAATTCATAAAAATTTAAATAAAATTTGGCATAAAAAAGCAACAAATTTTAAACTGATATTCAAAATTTTCAAAATCTATCATGTAAAATTAATGAATGGCTTCAGGTTTTAAAAAAAATTTAATTTTTAAAAATAGAAAAATTTTGTATTGTTTTATACATACCTATTCTGTATATACCCTTCCTAAAAATGGGCTTTGGATTACCCGTGTCGTGTTTAGTTTTAGTTTAGTGTTTAGCTTATGGTTAGACTAAGATTTTTAAAAAATTTGGTTAATTTCATACAAGGGAAAGTTAGACGTAAAATAGAGAGGTAAATTTAACTAAAATAGGGATAAGATTAAATCGAAGCCCTAAAAATGTACTTACCTGTAGAGGCCTGAAACTTCCAGTTATATTACATTACTAATGTAAGTCAGTACAAATTTACAAATATGCGAATATAAGGCATCTTATCTCATAATATTTTTGCCATGTGAGTAATGATAATTTTCTAGTATTGCCGAAATACCTTTTGATATTTTGATTTTGCTCAAAATCTAACCTTTTTTCCATTTAATCCAAGCAATTTAACTTGAAAATAATAATTAAAATTTATCAACAACACTTCCGGTTCCTATCTATTCTGTATTTTAGCCATTTTAATTTCATAAGAAGGATTTTCACATTAAAAATTCATAACTTAAGCTTTTACAGCTTTAGTAGCCTAATAAAAAAAATTAATACTCGTATAAGGTACAAAATTCAAGCTTTAAAAACTTTAAGCCTCCCACTATTATCTACTTGTATGACCATATCTATATCTACTACTGGCTACTGGATAGAATTTTGAACTAGAGCAAAAAAGGATCTTTATTTAAAAACTATCTATCAATTTAGTCTATGAATAAAATACCATTATAATGGTATTGCATTATTCAAAACTTGGAGAATTTTTGAAATTCTAAACTTGCAAAATTTCAAACTAAAGATAAAAGTACCCTCATAATTAAGGGTATATCTACTCGTATAGGACAAAATAAGTTTAAAGATTAATGATTACAGTATTTCAATATATTTTGTATTTAATCTAGCCTAAAATGATCTAGATTTAAAAGGGGATTATTTGCCAAAATTCTCTTTTCAAAATTTGCAATTCATTATACATTGTACTTAATAGCTATAAACCAACGATCGAATTCTCATAATTCAAAATTCACCAAACCAAGTATCTTCATAACTTGAAAGATTAATTTTATAAATATGAATTTACTTTTCTATTTGAAAAATATCCTGTAATTTTGAAATTGCATATATAAGGCCTATAAACTTGTGACTTGTACCTATAAAATTTAAATTGTAAAGATAGGTAGGTAAGTATAGTACTTGATGATGAGATTTTTAGACTTTTTTTTGAATTTTTGCAAATTTTTCAACTCCTTTTCGTATGTTTTAACATTGATTTATTACACAGGCAGGGTTGCTTGAAAGTAAAAGAGGAAAAAAAGTAGATTTTTACTCAAAGCCTATTCTATTAACTTTCCTTGTACTTGTATCTCAAGATATCTAAAACACGGTCCATTTTTCTATTTTGATCTTTTTGATGTCGTGACAAGTAAGGATATCGATGAGGTTTCAAAATTTATTATTAAAATCAAAACAATTGAATATTTTATATGAACTTATCTGTATTTGTTAGAAAATTAATTCAAAATTTTTTAAAATTTTAGCCAAACCTAAACTAAACTAATAAAATTTTAGGTTGATTTCATACAGGGGTAAAATTAGAGTAAAATAGTGTATATAGGAGCAAATTAAACCAAAATTTTGGTTAGGAATGAAATTAAGCTGAAAAGTATCCATTTGCAAATTCCAAATTAATAAAAGACATAAAACTGATATCAAAATTGGCACTTTTTTATCATGTAAAATTAATGATTGGCTTCAGGTTCAGGTTTTCAAAAAAATTTATAATTTTTGAAATTTATAAAACTGTTGACATTATACCTATGGACTTAATTGTTTAATTGCATCCTATTTTGGTTGAATTTACCCCCATATTTTTGTCTAACTTTACCCCTGTATGAAATAAACCCAAATTCTTTTAATTTTTAGTTAAGTTTAAGTAATGTAGGGTAACAGGGGTAATATTAGGTTAGGATTTTTTAATTCAAATTCAAGTTATAAATCTTCAAGTTATAGGTTTAGTTTATCTTAATTTTATATGAGAAAATGTCTAAAATTTTGAATTAAAAATCTAATCATCAAGATCATAATTCATAATAGATAAGTGAGAAAAAAATGGAAAATGGAAAAAGTAGAAACTTACCATTTAACTTAGAATTAGCTTGAACTTAAAGTAGTTTTTTTACTGATTCTTGTGTATTTTTACTTGTACTGTAGTACATACGTCTGGTGACTTTTTTCAGTGAAACTCAATGAATAGGGTCGAAAGAAGGATATTAAGTGAGTTCAGAGTGGATTCTGTCAGGATCTTGAAAAGACAGTCAACTAGCTTTTAAAAAAGCTCTAAATTCCACTAGGTCTATCTATACTACGGTAGTAGTATAGGTACCTACATTTTTTCTTTAAAAAAAGATAATCCTCTATTTATCAACGTATTCAGATTCAGATTATACTTTTTTTTAAAATAAGATTCTTATTAAAATTCATAATCTTTATCCTTGATATAAAGCCTGATTAATTTCTAAGCTTTTTAAAGCTAAAATCTTCAATTTTATCAAAATTATGAAAAAATTGAATTTCGAGCTCTCATTTAATTAACATAGATTTAGATACAGTATTCGAGTTTAAAATAGTTTATCATAGTTTTTTACAATGCAAATATTGTCTCTTTTTACTCTTAAGACCCTTAAATATCTGTAGGTATGTAGTGTAGTACTATTTATAGGCTACGATTTAATCTCATCCCTATTTAGGTTGAATTTACCCCTATATTATTGGTATAACTTTACACCCCTGCGTATGAAATTAATCCAAAAAATTATAAATCCTAGCCTAATTTAAACTAAACTAAAAGTTTTTGTGTTTATTTTGTATAGTGGTAAAGTTAGACCAAAAATATCGAGGCATATTCAATCAAAATATGGATGAGATTCAACTTATCCTATTTATAGTATGATACTTTGACACTTTGACCTAAAAAATAAAAAATAAAAAAACTTAAAAAAGTTTATTTTTTGTATTCAAATCACGAAAACCATAAATATGATTATTTTTGATAAAATACTTACATAAAGGATATGCAATGTAGGTTGGTTGGTTTTGAGAAAATTGTACTCAAATAAATAATACCCTATCCAAAGTACATACGAGTATGAAACTTCAAAGTCTCAAGTCAAGTCCCAATCTTTGGTATTCAGAATTCAGAATTTGAAGTTGTCTTTTATATGTTTTTGTACTTGAATATTTTTTGCATACTCAAATAATTCAAATAAAATAT
The DNA here is from genome assembly GCA_034699045.1 of Nanhermannia cf. coronata Gr-Ori-00579. Lineage (NCBI taxonomy): Eukaryota > Metazoa > Arthropoda > Arachnida > Sarcoptiformes > Nanhermanniidae > Nanhermannia > Nanhermannia cf. coronata Gr-Ori-00579. Next base: position 10,430 of record JAQIXA010003201.1, read on the forward strand.
TTTCTAACACAGACTTAAACCTTAGACTCAAGTAGTTATACTACTATAAATATACTTGGTATAGTATAGAGAATCAGCTATAAATTATTCATACATTTTTATTAGTTTTGGTTCAAAATTTACATATTTAAAGTAGGAAAAACTAGAGGATCTTTAGCACCTAAAGGTGAGCTCTAAATTCAGATTAATTAAATTAAAAACATAGTTCTAGTACCTAGATATATGTATTAGTATACCTATGTATGGTTGTACTATAGATTCTTGCAATTTTGCAAAAAAAACTTTTCAAAAACTTTTTAGAATTCAGAATACTTGCAGTTTTCGCTGGGATATGATTAATATTTTACTTTTTGACATATTTTGACCAATGGTCCCTAATCCCATATACATACTTGTACTAACTATAGTAGGTATATGCTTGATTTATGACCTAATGGGCTTTAAATTTATTTAACTCGTAAAAGCCAATATAAAAATATACTAATATTTATGACCCATACTATAATCTATAATAAAATGACCAGCCTGGATAAAAAAGCCACAAGTTAAATACATATAAAATGATTTACAGTCATCTGGTCCAACTAAAAAAGTCAAAATTAAAATTATTAAACAGATATTTAAAGAACCAGGAAATACCTATCTAACTACTAGTGACTAAAGATAATAGAGTAGTATTCTCAAATTCAAATATCAAGCTTATCAATTAACCAAAGTAGTCAAAAGTACAAAATATATCGATTTTTAAAAATTTTGATAATTTTTTAAGATATCTTCGGGTTATAATGGACTTTCTGGCCTTTATATGTGGTTTAATGTGGAAATTTAGGCCTGAAAGCTGAATATACTACAATTCAATTTTAAATCAAATTTTCTCTATTACGAGTATATTACGAAATCTACGATTTCGGAATTGAAATCAGAGGTAAGAATATCTATATAAAGGTTTCGGATTTTCGTTTTTTTGATCACAAACACAAAATAAAGATATTGAATCCAAGCCTTTAGAAAAAATATCAAATAATCGCAAATATTTGGGAGAAAGTTACCTGTTATTATTTGGAGAAAGTAATCAAAAGTATCTACTTAATCAAATACTTTGTGATTTTTATTTTGACCATTTGTAATTGGACATAATGTCCCAAATTATAAAAAGTACCCAATATAGGGTCCCTATATGCCTAATACATAGGTATAAGTATGCATAAAAGAAATTTCGAATAGTTTAAAATGAGACTTTAAAAAAATGGAAAAAGTAAAGTAAAGTGGAATTTCTCGTACCAAAGTCTCAAAATTATTTTATGAATTGTAGTTTCGACCTGAGATAGTAAAAATGCACCTACTAATACTAATACTGCTAATACTATGCCTAATACATGTTTAAGTATGTCATAAAAAATAAAAAGTTTTTTGATGAATTATCTGAACCTAACATAGAAGCTTATAATACTTTTATAGTAGGGTACTAGCACTATAGTATTTAAACGAGTTTTAAAATATCTTTGAGTTTTTTTTTCGCAAACTTTTTTTGTGCAAAAAAAGGCGAAAAAAACTTTGTAGATTTAAACCTTTGCTTTTGCTGGAGATAATAGAGCCAAGTTTTTAAAACTTGCAGATTAATTAGAAATTTAAAAACTTCATTTGCTCCTCTATTAATTTTTTGTGTGAGCGAAGCGAGCACTTTCTAATCACCTTTTCTTGCACTTTGTCCCTATCCTATGTCTTTCTGTCTGTCTGTATCTGTATATCAATAAGATTATTAGAATATTTTGAACAGATTTAAAAAAAACTTGGCATAAAAAGTCTATAATCTATAATTTAATCAAGTGAGAAAAATCCTCTTTGCTCTCGCATTTGATAACTAATAACTAAAGAGTAGTTAATTAAATCCTAGTTTGTAGGTAGGTAGATAGGTAAATTAAGTTTTTGTCTAGTTTTTATCCTTACAAGGAACATTCTTGATTAGAAATAATAAAATCTCTGCTGGGTTTTAACAAGTGAAAGTTTAAAAATGAAATTATTCCAATTTATTTAGTATGCATTACTTGTGGGAAAATGAATACGAGTATACATATATGTATTATGTGAAATACTTACAAATGAATACATAGGGGTTATAATGAGTTCATAAAACTCGAATCAAATAACATGTTTCATTTTTCATAATTAAAATATTTTGAATAATTTGCTAGAAATAGGTATTTTTTGAACCGAGAATCTAAAAACATTTTGGTCCTCGTTATATATAGTTAATTAGAATTTTTACAAAAAAAAATTTGACAAAAATTAAGTTACTAGAGGTTATTAGGTCACTGGGTGGTGACCTAAAAACTCTCTTAATTCTGTCAGACCATTTATGTATTAAGATATTAGTATTTTTAAATTAATTTTACACAGTATTGCAGTATATTATAATGTATGAAAGTATTCTCAAAAAGAAATACAAATAATAGTTACTTATTGTATACTTTACTATACCTAACCAAATACTATATAGGTACAAATGTTTAAATTTATGGGTTGCATTGCTTTAAATGATATTTACATTGGGTTTTTGAGGAGAATTTTTTCCAGCAATTGGTGCATCCATAAGGTTGAGCTTTAGTATGAGCATCTTTATGTCTCCTCAAATTATTAGGATCCGCATATTTTTTCAAACAAACTGGGCATGAGTAGGGCTTTTCACCTGAAAGTTAATTAATAGAATTATATATTAAAAATACCGCTAATAAGGTAATTAACCTGTTCATTTTTATACTTAATTGTAATATTTGTTTTTATAAAATTTTATTACACCAGTTTTTCAAAAAAAATATAAAGCACCTAAAATGGATATGGTATCTATGTAGGTACAGTACAAATCCTAGTAGCATGTAGTTAAGTAATACTTATTTATAAAATGTTTTCAAAATCGTAGAAATTTAAAGCCATCCCTAATGAATGACTCGTGAGTCATTTATTTTATGATCTTTATAAATCCTTTTGATTTGCCATTTTTTGTACTAATTTAGATACCTGTATGAACACGAAGATGAAGATCCAAATGTGATTTCTGATTGAATGATTTCGAACAAAATCTGCACAAAAATGGCCTTTTCCCAGAGTGTATCATGTGGTGTCTTTTTAAACTGCAATCCTCAGTAAACGACTTAGAACATATGTGACAAATGTGAAGTTTTTGTTTTGCTTTTGATTTCTTCAAACCGTTTATTTGTGTTGCTATTTTTCTTGGTTTTGGTGACTCCACTTCGGTTCCAGCGCAAAAGTCTTGAGAAATCGTCAAAGTATTATCAGATGAATTGTGTTTTTCAGAATCTGAGAATTCCTCCAATTCGATTTCATTTGCCTGAAGTTGTGAAGCAATTGGAGTGAATTCTAATCCAGGATTAAGATCTAATTGGTCGTGGTGGTCAGTATCCTCATCCTCAAATCCTATATAAGTAATTATTCGTTATTATAAAAACGATTATTAAATTACCAAAATTATTCAAATTATTCAAAAAATTACAGCAGGTTATAAATAAAAATTTTACCTGAAGTGTTAGAGCTGGGCTCAATTCTTAAAGGCCAATTTAAGATGATTGGGCTTTCCTCAGAACATCTATAACCTAGGTAGATACATCAAAATCATATAAATATTTAATTTTTGGTTGGTTTCTAGAAATAAATTTCAAAAATGATCAAACTTTTTCATAATATACATTTACATTGGTTTTAAAAAGAATGTAAAAAAAGAAGAATGTAGTGTAAGGTTGAGTTACATTACAATTTACAATTACAAATTTAGATGTAGGGTACCAAATTAATATTTAGCATCTTTATAAGTTAGTTAATAATTGGCTACATTACTATTATAATATAATAGTAATCATCATTTTATTAGGTTACTATGATTTAAAGTTATTTATTAAATTAATTACATACCCATTTGGACAAGTTGCCGACTTAAACCATCTTCGATATTTACATCTCCAGACCCAGAAACCTTGATGATCTTTAAAATGTTGTCCGATTCAGTTTCAGCATCATCACCACTATTGGTCAAGGTTAAATTTCCGGATTCCGTGACATCTGATATTTATAAAATTAAATCAGTCATACTATAATTCTTAGCTTTAGGTGCCTAGACATTTTATCAATGTATGGCACCGTACTTTATATTTATACTTTATAATTTATAATACTTCATGCATAGTTATTGGGTTAGATTTCGGAATCCGGGCAGTTCTCCCCCCGACGACCTAGGATGCAAAACCAATACATCAAAATGATCATTGGACCAAGGGGAGTTCAAAAAATTTGGTCATGGAACCGTGCGGTGCCAAAGGTCATAGGTCAAATTTTGGCGCTT
>JAQIXA010003202.1:0-14773 GCA_034699045.1 Nanhermannia cf. coronata Gr-Ori-00579
TCCCAAATTAGACTAAATTCTGCCAAAGGGGTCAAAAGTTATACATTTAATAAGGCAAAATTTGAATATTTTGAATAGCAGCGCCCCCTAGCGGAAAAGTGGGGCGGCTATTGGGGGTTCTTACTAACTTCATAGGAGAAACATTTTAGGCATATAATCTCGTGGGGCGGCTGGAGGGCGGCGGGCGGCTAACTTAATGCTCTCATCACACAAAGTTAAAATAAAATATGATTCAATCATTGATAATCATTTTTCAAGCAATTATAATTACAAGGAGTCAAAAGGAGATCTTTACAAATATGATAAATTTATTTTACAATCAAAATGATGCAATAGAATGCGATTTCATATTTTTGAAAAATGATTTAAAAACCCCAAAAAATTATGACCTGGATGACCTACACACAAATCAATATGGAAATAATCGGCCAAGTTACAGAATTTTATTGACAAATTGGGAAACCCGAATGAGCAAAGATTTGACTAATTTTGAGAGAATACATCGATTCATCAACTACTGCAATATTGTACTTATTGAATTGGAAAATGTAGAAAATTTCGAAATTGAGAAAATTTCTGACAATTTTTTTGAACTTTTGACACCAAGATTTGGTCCAATAACTAGAAAAGATGAGGACTTTTATTTCATTTTAGCAAAAAATGTCAATTTGAAAATTTTTTTAGAAAGATTTTTCATAAAATTAAAGTTTAAATTAATTTTCCTTGAAAATTTGAACAGTCCTATATCAACTATATTTTTTCCTCGACCAAATGAAGACCCATATGTTCAAATTCAAGTTAGGCAAAATCTCCAATCAAGAAATATCCATGGTTTCCATGGTTTTTTTCCCGATTTTCTGAAAAATTTCCATGGGCGGAAACTTCGAATTACAATTCCTTCTAGAATCCTTTTTTTAATAGAACCTGAATACCAAAATGATAAAATTTTACTTAAAGGAGGTTATCAAAAGCGAGTTTTCGAAGAAATTCAGAAAAGATTTAATTTCACTTATACTGTGAGAATATCACCAGGTGGAGGAACTGGAGTTCAACTTCCAAATGGAACACTTACTGGAACTATTTCAGATATCTTTTATGATCGAGCTGACCTAGCTTTAGTTACAGGTCAAGTTTTTTCAAGATCAAAATTGATTGGATTTTCAACTCCATTTTATTTTACAGGAATTTCATTCACAGTTGCAATTCCATCTAAAATATTCAATTATAAAATACTTTTTAAACCATTACAATTTGAAATTTGGATCTTATTTATCTTATCAATTTTAATATTCTTCATTTCTTTTCTTATTTCAAACAAATACGAGCATAATGATAATGATCAGGATGATATCAAAAACAAATCAAAAAAAAAAGTTTCATTTTGTAAATACTTTGGAATTTACAATTGGTTCTATATTTGAACAAGGTTTAGTTCTCCCGAAAAGAAAAATTGGGCGTAATTTATGCATCTTGCTTTTAATTCTTATAACTATAATTAGTACAGGATATAAATCAAAATTATTTAATTTTTTAATCTATCCTGAACTTTCAAAACCTCCAGAAAATTTTCAAGAACTTGTTGCAAGAAATGATTTCAAATTTGGAATGGACTATAGTGTAATTGCCTCAGCTATTTACGGACTTGTAAAAAGTTCAAAAAATCCAGTTTTAATGAAATTATCTCAAAAAATGCTACTTGAAAAAGATCCTGAAATTGTGAAATGTTTTTTGAAATCAATTTATTCAAATTTTGCTTGCATCACTAATCCTCAGCTGTATTATTTCATTTTTTATAAAAATCTTAGCACCCCATCTCGTCGAAATTTTTTAAAAATTTCTGAACCTATTCTATCACCACACCCCGGCGGAGTTGGAATGGTTTTATAACATTTTTATTTTTGTACGAGCGAAGCGAGCACTGTTTGTCTGTCTGTCCAGAAGAACTACTGGACGGATCTTAACCAAACTTGGTATGAAAGACCCCAATAGGATTTCGTTGTGCCATTTGGCACATCGAGTTTTAAGTGGCTTAAGGTATAGGTATTCAATAACGGAGATATTCCGAATTTGCAAAGTGCAAGTCATGATGAATACAAAGTGCTCTCTTAGCTCGCCCAATTATCTCTTATGAAATGAGAATGTTATATCTAACAGTATTTCAATTTTTTTGTCAATTATCAGGAAAAAAGAGCATCATTCTTATCAAATTTTAACCGCGTTTTCAGCCAAATGTATGACACTGGAATATTTAATTTATTTTTAAAAATGGAATTGGAAAATTATAGAATTAAAAGATTAGAATGGGAAAAAGCTGATGGAATTAAACCGAAATTTACAGAGGATTATTTCTACTCAGGTCCGAAAAAATTCAATTTGAAACAATTGAATGGAATTTTTTTAATTTATGGATTCATCATGATGTTATCCATATTGAGTTTTTTTATTGAAATATTTATGATGTTGTGAAAAATTTCAACATAAACCTTTTTATAATGACTTTTCTTTTGAGTTTTCACATCATAAACTACGAGTATTTTAACTTTTGTTAACTTTAAAATTAATGAGATGCCAGTTTATTCTATACGACTTGATCGTTTCCTGTTTTTATAAACACTCTGCATAATACGATACCTTTCCATAGGAAAGTTCTTAAAATGGTCTAATAAATATATCCTATAGACCCTATACTTGAAAAAGATAAGTGAAAAATTAAATTGGAATCGACCGTCACCGTTATAAAATAAAAAGGTTTACTTATCAAATGTTTATATTTCACTTGAATATTAAGTGAAATCTTGAACGAGTTTTAAGAACTTTTTAAATGTTATAAACCTAATTTGTATTTAACTAGAGTAAATAAATAAGGCATTTATTTACAATAGACTTCATTTTTTGATAATATTTAATTTATTAATTAATATTTTATAACTATTTTGAGTTGCTATAAAGAGAGGTTATCTAAATTCTATTTCTACGGATATATTTTAATATTTAAATATCAATGTCAAATATTTAAATGTTCATTGAATACTTTAAATCCTAAATAATTCATAAATTTTTCATGATAATTTTCCCAAATATATGCAATGAAGCTCATAGCGATTCCAATTCCAAATAAAATGAATATTGACAATATATTTGTAGCCAATTTTTGAGGCTCAAATACCAGTTTTAATTCACGTGGAATTTTTTTATCATAAAATATATTTTCAATTTTTCCTTTCTCTTGAAATTCCCATCGTTTTCTGTATAGAAATTCCCAAATTTTAAAAATCCCCAAGTCAATAAACCATTGAAATTTCTTTTTGATGAAAGTTCGATGCTCGAAATTGATTCCTGAAAAATCCCCTAAAATCGTCTCTTGTCCAAGTTCAAATTTACTAACATGAAAATAATTATTTAAAAAATTCATTTTAAATATAGTATTCTCAGTTTTATCAATCAGAGCAATTTTCTTTTTCGAGCAATTCAAAATGTCTGTCCAATCATCATCCCTATCTTTTTTAGGGTTAATAAGTTCAATCTGTTGCCAAATATAGAGATAAATTTGTTCCAACTTTGTAAAAGTCATATTTTTACGTATTAGAATTTGTGTACAAGGGGAACATAAATTATGAGTTGAATTTAACATTTTATTTGAACAGCCCAGATTTGTGTAATAAATATATCCAAAAGGATTAGAAGATGTGTCATATTTGCATTGACCCACAATGTCAATAAAAAATAGAGGATATGTCTGTTTGTAGGTAATAATTTTCTTTTTAAGTAAATTATCAGTAATGTAAAAACGAATATCTTTTGAAAGTATAAAATCTGTGAAGATTGTAAAGTTATATTTTCTCAGTTGATCAAAATTAAGTGCCTTGGTCTCTTTTGGTGGAGTCACAAGTTCAGAGGTGACAAAACTTCGGTAGCCGTTTGAAATTACAATTGAACCCAGAATCAGACTGGTCATTGAAATGGTTAGCCAATATCGACCAAAAATCAATAAATTTGAATTCTGAGCTAGGCCGTAGCTTTGCTCCAATATAATTGCAAAAAGTGATAATGTTTTTCTCTTCGCATTGGCTTCGTTAATCCATATTCCTAAAGTATAAATAAGTAGTAAGGCCCCATTGCTACGCAATGATTAACCGACCCCCTCCCAAAAAAATTTGGATTTTTTCTAAAAAAAAAATCATGTATTTTCTTAAAAAACCCAATTTTTGATTTGATGGAATCTTTCAGGTCAAATGGTGGTTAAATTTGGGTTCTCTATGTGAAAAACCTCCTAAAATTTAAAAATTAAGCCAAAAAAAATTGAAAATATTTATTACTTCCTGCGCGGTTCTAACCCGAGACCTCATAGTAGCACAATAAGATAGGGAGTATTCATATATTTCTAACGCTACGCACGCCATTGCTATAATTTGGAAATTTGAAATCTCCCTTATTTGAAATCTCCACTTGGGCATTTTAAAAATTCACAACATAAACATAAGCATAAACATAAAAAAAAATTCGACCTACAACATAAACATAAGCATAAACATAATTTCTTTTCGACCTACAACATAAACATAAGCATAAACATAATTTTTTTTCGATCTACAGCATAAACATAAAAAATTTTTGACCAACAACATAAACATAAGCAAAAACATAAAACAAATTTGTCCTACAACATAAACATAAAAAAAATTTTGATCTAAAACTATGCTAAAGTTGAAAATCGAACCTCAAATTAAGATAATAAACTTGAAATTGAATTGCGACTTGAAATTTTTTGTGCAAACAACATAAAACAGCATAAATTTTATGTTGTCCGGAACATAAACATAAGCATAAACATAAAAATTTTTTTTACCACATAACATAAGCATAACATAATTATGCTTATGTTATGTTTATGTTATGTTGTCCGTTACAACATAATTATGTTCAGCATAAAAAATGCCCAAGTGTGAATTATAACCCTGAGTAAAAATAAGCGAAAATATTATGGAACAATTTTACATTTGGCATTGGACCTTAAACGTAAAAAATAACAAAATACTCAGATTGGTTAAAAACTTTACTGGCCCAATTTATAGTCAAGAGATCTCGAGCTGTTAGTTAAGATCTAGGATAACCTTTAAAATATCTGAACCCGAAAGCCCAAAAAGCTAAAGTTGTTAAAATAGACAAAAGTAGAAAAATCCAAGTAAGGTGGTCCATTGGGCTTAGGAATGCATACAAGGTGATGAGCCTAGATATCGATAGTGGATAACATGTGAAAAAACTATGCAAATGTTCGTCTAAATAAACGAAATTGACTTTTTTGTTCAAAAATGTCCTTCCATCTTGAAAGTTGAATTCAACTAGTCCAGAATATTGAGAATTTTCTGAAATGATAGTTTGAATTGGCTTAATTGAAATATTTGCGTATTTTGAAGTCATGTAATAATTCATAAAAAGGCATAACCTTTTCTTATTTATAGAATAAGATGACTCGAAATCTTTCCAAATCCAATTAGAACTTCCCTTTTGTATACAATTATAATCATTAATGTTATTATCTGCATATATTTGAGAGTCTAATAGATTTGCTAATGTACTAGAGACTTGATTGAATTTTTCTTGATTTTTTGCATTGATTTTTATAAAGTAAATCATTTTATATTTACAGAATAAGCATACAAATTCAATTGTGTGAATATAACCAACTTTATAATTAATTAATTTCCCTTTTAAAAAATGTTGATCAATATTAAGGTAAAATATTTTATGACAGTGGTTAACATGATTGTAAAAACGATTTAAAATTTTATAATCTTCAAATATATTATTGTAGAAGAATATGCAGTTTGAATCATCTACGAATGGATTTTCATAATCTAAAGTTGAAAACAAATTTTTTGGATTTGGAGTTACGAATAATTTTGAGAAACAATAATTCTGGGTATTTTTTCGCCTATAGGTGAAATAATGCGGGATTTTTTGAATTTTGACAATTTCACGTATACCTTTATTGTAGATAGTATAAGGTTTGGAGATTTCGTAAATATTCTCCAATAAAAGGCCTGGAGAATCAAAGTAAATTTCCAAAGTACAGTCGAAAAGCTCCAAATTTTGATTTATTCCTAAAATATAAATATTTCCTGCTACTGATACTGTAAACAAGAATACAATCAATAATATCTCCATGATCATTTCCTGGTTATTTGCTAAAGAACACTTTCGCGTTTTTAATTGATTTTCTGGGCTTTATACGCTGTTTTACATGGCAAAATCATTTATATTTTTGAACTTTTAAAAAAATTCAAAAATCGAACAAATGAATGCTTTATTTAAAATTTTAAAGATCAACTTTGGATTAAATTATACTTTACAATTCTTATGAGCTGACAATTATTTTTAAAAAATGATGTTTTCTAGGTTTGCCAAATTTTTTTAAATTCTGAATGTGATAGTCTTTGGAAGCGAAGGTTTTTTCAATACATTATTTGATATAAATGTCAACAAAATTGAAAATTTCAGTTTCTCTGTGTTATATAAGTAAGTCTACATTTTTTAAAAATATCTCTTGTAGACTGCCTAGTCTATATAATTGACCTTGACAAATTTATGTGAAGATTTAAATTGATATCGACCGTCATAAAATAAAAAGGTTCAATTATCAAATGTTTACATTTAACTTGAAAATTAAGTGATATTTTTAACTCTAGTCTCACACTTGAACCTGATAAATATCATCAAAACTTCAATTTTTTGATAGTATGTATTTGTTTATTAATTAATGTCTCATAAATACTTCTATAGTTGCTATAAAAAGCATTTCCAATAGATTCTAATATTTAATTGTAGATGTCAAACATAAAAATGCGCATTGTATATTTAAAATTAATTATAATTTATGCATTCTGTTCTATCTGAATATTAAATTGAGTTAGAGAATTTGACTTATTAATTACATCATAATTAATATACGTAAATATACGTAAAATTATTTTGTAAATTATATCAAATAAATATCTATATGTCAGAGAGGAAGGTATTTAATAATAGGTTAAATACTTCTTTAAATTGAACCTGATTATTTATTAAAAAATACCTGTATAGCAATAACAACATATAATATTAATTTATGCAAGAATTTATAAATTTTTGATGATATTTTTCCCAAATATATGTAATGCAGCTCATGAGGATTCCAATTCCAAATAAAATGAATATTGACAATATATTTGTAGCCAATTTTTGAGGCTCAAATGCCAGTTTTAGTTTAAGTTGAATATTTTTCTCATTGAAAATTTTCACTATTTTTCTTTTCTCTTGAAATTCATATCGTTTTTTATATAAATATTCCCAAATTTTAAAAATCCCCAAGTCGAGAAACCATTGAAATTTCTTTTTGATGAAAGGTCGATACTCGAAATTGATTCCAGAAAAATCACCTAAAATCGTCTCTTGTCCAAGTTCAAAGTTACTGACTTGGAAATAATTATTTAAAAAATTCATTTTAAAAAGTGTGTTCTCGCAGTTTTATCAATCAGAGCAATTTTATTATTCGAGCAATTCAAAATGTCTGTCCAATCAACGCCCCTATCTTTTTTAGGATCAAGATTAATTTCAAAAGTTGAAATAATCTGCTGCCAAATATAGATATAATTTTGTTCCAAGCTTGTAAAAGTCATATTTTTGCGAATAAGAATTTGTTTACAAGGAGAACAGAAATTATGAGTCGAATTTAATATTTGGTTCGAACAGCCTAGGTTTGTGTAAAATATATATCCAAAAGGATTAGAAGATGTGTCATATTTGCATTGACCTATAAGGTCAATATTTAGTAAAGGATAGGTCTGTTTGTAAGTGATAGATCCCTTTTTATGTAAAATTTTAGTAATGAAAAAGCGAATGTATTTAGACACTATTAAATCAGTGAAGAGGATATAGTTGTGTTTTCTTAGTTGATCGAAATTATGGGCCTTTATGTCTTTGGGTGGTGTCACAAGTACAGAAGTGACGAAACTTCGGTACCCGTTTGAAATTATGATTGACCCCAGAAGTAGACTCGTCAGTGAAATCGTGAGCCAGTATCGACCAAAACTCAATTTTGATTTCTGAGCTAGGCCGTAGCTTTGCTCCAATATAATTGCAAAAAGTGATAAAGTTTTTCTCTTCGCATTGGCTTCATTAATCCATATTCCTAAAATTGATTTCGCTATATATAGGGACTCAGGATCAGTATTTTTTGATGATATTAAAACGATTAGTTAACCAATGATATTGACGATTAGTTGGGTATTTTGATCGTTATTTATACTAAAATCATTTAATATTTTTAATAGAAATACAAAAGTATTAACAAATAAACTTGACATTTACCTTTTAATTTATTAAAAAAATAATAAAGTTGAGAAAAAACCAGGCTTTTATTTTTTCAAGCATATAATTACAAAGATAAATTAGAAAGGTTTATTTCTCTTAACCACTCTTTAAAGTGGTTGTTTAAGGGTGGTGATAAATATTAATTAATATAAGAAGCATTTTATGATGATATGAGTTACTATTCTTTATGCTATAAACCTAGTAAATTTAGTAAAAAAAATATTCAGTTTACTAATTTTCGTAAAATCATATTTTTAAATCGATTTTTACATGAAAAGTGAACTTTCTTTATAATAATAATAACACTATGTACTTATTTTTTCTATAAATAAACTATAAAAAAATTAATGAATACCTTAATATTTTTGAGTATATTAATAATAACACTGGCTAAAATTATAAGAAATATAAATACATATTGGAAAAATAAATGAAAATTTGGGACTTTTCAACTGTGCGCTTTGGAATTATACTATGATAAAACAGACCTAAATTAGTAATTTATTCATTAAAATTATGACAATGTTCTACCGATAAATGCACTTAAATAAAAAGGATGATCAAGTATCTAAACATATCTTTCAGTCCTTTGCATGTTAAAGCTCATTTAAAAAGCCCATTATGGTCAGAAGATATCCTTTATCAATGATTTTTTTATAAATAAATTAGTCAATAATAAAGTAGGGTACCTACTAATCAAAATCGCAGCCTTTAATATAAATTACTTGTACCTTAAATTGGTATTTTAAAGTTTGCTAAAACCTAAATAAAAAGCAGTGGCGAGCCTTAGGGAAAAATCCCACGTAGGCAGTGGATTTTTTTGTCTTTTATTTTGACTAAATTAATGATTAGGCGAGCGAAGCGAGCCCTTACTTTCAACTTTGCTTGCACTTTGTCCGTCTGTATGTCTGTCTGTTTGTCCGGAGGATAACTCGAGAATACTGGATCGACCTTAACCAAACTTGGCATGAAGGACCCCCATAGGGTGGGGGTGTGCCATTTCGACAAAAAACCCAGGTGGCCCCACCCCTTGCGGTTCTGCGGACCCTTTAAGGGTCCACCGGGACCGCAAATTTTTTATTTGATAAAAAATAACATTTCAATGCTTTGCTCGCACAATTAATAATCAACTTCATAGTGAGTTGATTAAAGCCTAGTTTTAAATTTTTTTAAATTTTTTTAGATAATACAAGCATGGAAATAAGCCGAGTAACTTCGATTGAAGATAATGAATTTATTTTACCTGGTATTAAACAGGGTGTTTTTTAAGTAACTGGACCTACATTGAATGTGAATAACTCAAATACCATCGGCCCGATTTCCATGATATAGATTATAGATCTCATTCGATAGAGGTTGAACATACTTTAGAACTTATTACATGTCATAATCCAAGAATGCTAATTACAGTGATAGGGTTATTTAAAGAAAAATTTGAGGTTAGAAAAATTCAGAAAAATTTCAAAGATTCGAATTTTCAAGTAAAGAATTTTTTTAAAGGTCTCCAACTTTTAAAACCGTTGAGATATAAGTCTCTATTTAGTACCAACATGTTATAAAATTAATAATCTTTATAATTTTACAAGGTCTTAACAATTTAAAAACCTACAATCTCTCTATTTTTGGTGTCATACTTGAATAAAGAGCTATTTTTCTTAAAATAATTCTAGCCCAGTAATTAGCATAGCTGGATTACGACATATAATTTGTAATATCTAAGTTTGTTCAACCTCTATCGAATGAGATGTATATCATGGAAATTGGGCTGATGGCCTTTGAGTTATTCACGTTCAAAATATGTCCAGTCATTTAATGAACCATGTATATAATATGTAAAAAATACGTACCTCTTCATCAAAATAATAGTAGAATATCTCTGACTTGCGTAAATCAATTTCCTGAAAATTCTCTCTTTGAAGTTGTAAAAATTCTTCAAAATAATTTTTCTCTGAATAATATTCAACATGAGCCGTAAATTTCTCGAGTTTCATTTGATTCCATTTGGTCAAATCCAGTAATTTTTTAGCAACCTGCTCATTGATACATTTAAACTGTAGATTTGTAAAATGACAAATTTCACCTTGAGGAAAGGTTAGGAATTTATAAATCGGAAATTTATTTTGAATTTCTTGAATTTCCTGAGCATGATCCTCAGGGTCATAATCATTATCATCATCAAAATCAGGGAATGAGATTTTAACCAAATTGGGTGCAATTTTTGCCAATTCTTGAAAAAATTGTGTAGCCCATTCTAAGTGAAAGGAATTTTCGCTGAAAATTGATAAACTTTTCAAAGATCTCAAGACCTGTATCTCATCATACTTGAAATTTTGAACAAATTTGAAATTTTTATGAGATTGACCTTTTTTAGGGTTTTTAAAGGTCAAAATTGAGTCATCGTCGAAACTTTCTCGTAATTCAAAACCAAGGGATTGTAGTGCTGGAAAGAGTATATTGGTTTTTTGTAATAAAATATCCTCAAGATATTTTGGAATTGTATTTCGATCCTCATTATCTATATAAATTGTCAATTTTTTCAAAATTTTTGGACAAAATTGAATATAAAATCTCATAGCATAGAGTCCTTCACAAGAAGCCAAATACTTTGGACTAAAGTAATAATCTGGTATTGTAAATTTTGTTGGTAAAATGTCTTCCAGTGGAGTTGTGGCCCAAGTTTCACAAAAATTTTGAAATTTTGATTCAATTTTGGAAATACTTTCATCACCAAAATTACTTGTTGAACCTTCTGAGCCAGAACCATCTTCATCATAGCCAGAATGTGTTATCAATTTCATCATTTTTACAGATTTTAGTCGATTTTTTAATTTCTTTCTTGGACTTAAACTGCATTCATTCCATTTACGGCACACTTGGCGAACTTGTAAAAGTTCACTTATTGATAGATGTGAGAATATATTGCCCAAAATCTAAAATATAAATTAAATTAAAATAAATACTTTTCATTACTTAGAATTAATGTAAAATATTCATGACAAGTGCAGAATTCTTTTATAAATTATCTAATTTATGACCTTTTATAAAGGTCATGCTATCAGACCCAAAGAATTTTAGGCCTAGTTACACGAATAATTATCAAAGAATTAAAAGTAGGTATCTACAGGGTGTTCCAAAAGTATTTAGGCCTTAATTAGTATATGCCAGAACGGATTTTTGAACATCAAATCGATAAGGAAATTTAACGGAGATTATGTATTTCATATTCATAACATAACCTTTTGATTCTATAACATAGTAAGATTAACAAGGAGTTTATGGGTCAATAAACTCGAATCATTTTCTAGGGAAAAAAATGGACCAAAATTTCTCTATTTGATAGATCTTACTTTTTTTTAAATCTGGCCTATACTATATTAAAGCCTAAATATTTTCATTACATACTTTTGGAACACCCTGTATATATATACTTGATGATTTATCAACTGAAAATTTTCAATAAATACCATATGGTGTACAACTGATTAAAAAAAGTATTTATAGTTATAATAGTATGGATTTTAATTAAAGTAATTTATGATTTGATACTAAAAATTATTGTAAAATATAAATATTACATACCAGGTCATTTTTAAGAGCCCTTTTGACACTTATATTGCACTCCATTTGAGAATCCATCCTGTAAAATTTCAAAGATATCAATCAAGTGGCTATTATAGGTTGAAGTTAAATATAAAAAATCAATTAGAATCTGATATTTATTATAAAATTTAAAATTTTTAAAATTAAAAAAACCAGCAGATCAGCTGTTATATAGTATAGGTACCTTTATACACAATTCCTTAGTAGATCGATATGTGAGAATACCACGAAACTATTCTAAATAGTGAGTTGTGTATCTTGAGAATTTAGTTATAATATTTAAAAATTAATTGATGTCTCTAAATTTTTAATAAGAAAATATTTATTTTAGTAAAAAATTTGACAATAAAGGTATATGAAAAAAAAAGAACGAAAAAAGCGCTCTTTTTCATATGCCTTTTAGGTGTTTCAAAATTTAGTGGATATATAATATGTTTATATAACCTTTACAAGTTTATACTTATTTAAGACATACCTACAAAAAAATTATAAATTTATTTTTTGCCAAATGCCACAGATGAAAGAGAAATTTAAAAATCAAATTATAATGAAACCTTTTGTTTAAAATCAAAATATTTTAATATATAAAATATGTATAGAAATATTTATGAAATTTATTCAAAGAAAAGGATTAATAAATTTTATAAAAAAGACCAATAAAAATATCGTTATAATTTATTTTTTTATTGTCATATTTTAATGAATTGATCTAGAAAGTTATTTTTAGTTTAATTTTAATGTTATTTTACACAATTCTGTTAAAAATGAAATTCTATTGACTACTTAGGTACTAGTATTAGCCCCTATCTTCGATAGAAGGAGGGATTCAAAACATTCCAAAATTGCATATTTTGGAATACTTTTGAATACTTAAGAGTAACTAATACTTGTGAATAAATGCCAATACTTGTTTATATTGATCCTAGAGATTTGTTTAATATCCAAAAAATGACATTTTTCGAACTAATCTTTAAATACCTTAAAATCCTGTTCCAGTTTATCCAGTACTCCAGTAATTTCACGTTTATTGGTCCAACAACTGAAACAAAATATATTTGACGGTTTAGGTGTTTTGAAATTCCCAAATAAATTTTACAATGGGAAATTGAATAATTTTGACAAATACAAATTGTAAATGTTAATATGAGAGCTCGCCAGCTTGGTCCTCAGCAGTACTGATTACTAGCTCCTTGTCTTGGTAATAATTCGAAATAAATTTCGAAATTTATCTCCAGTTATTTAGTTAATTGTATGTATGTAGCATACTAATAAATAAATTAAATTATCAAAATTTGACTGATTTTGATATATCTACCCTACTTATTATTATGAAAAAATATTTTTCAATGTTTTTCATTTTAAATTTAAAATATAATCAGATATCAGTTCTAATAGAAGGCCCCATACTGTCGCATACACTCGTATAACATATAAATGCCATAAATCCATACAAAAAGGGCATGAATACTCTATACATACATTATACGCTGAACTCTGAACATGGGATATAGCAAATTTATTTAGATTTTGGTCACCTAAATTCCTAGTTTTAGAACCTAATCTGGAATTTTTAACAAATTAAAATCTCTTGCCCTGAATTTATATATATATCATTTGATTAGTATTTGTTATTTGGCAATTTCCTCCTTATATTTTAGGATGTTAAAAAAAATACCAAAATCAAAATGTATTTTGCAATAATTTCCAATATGTACCTATTATAATTTGTAGATACTTATAAGGTAGCCTTAACTTCAAATAATGTGCTATATAATATCTAAGTAAATGAATTGATTACGAAACAAATTCTTTAATCATATAAAAATAAAAGCGTTTTAAAAGCACTTGAGAACGCAAATAATGTAAATTTTTGGTCAAAAAGACGCTTTAATCAATGTTTCCCTATCGATTAGAGAGGGATTGGAGTGGGATATATAAAAAATACATTATGTATTTTTTTTCTAAAAATAAAAAATATGTATACAATTATATCATACTTTAATGTGCTGCTTATTCAAGTGTCAGAGCTATTTCAGTTTACAAAAAAAGAGCTATTCCATAATAGGAGACACATTAGGATAAAAAATAAAAGATACCATAATTATCCTTTATTAGCCCGTACATATAGAAAATGGAAAAAATGTTATAAGTGTTTGTCCGTATGTCTGTCCTTGGGGTTCAACCGTTAATTGGATCTAGACCAAAATTTACTCAAAAATAGAACGGAAAACAGAGAAATTTGATAGTAACACTTTGGAATTAATACCTTACGTGGAAGGCTGAAAAAATTTTGATTCTTACTGTATTCTTGGATGATCCTTTCGAATATTCGAATATTTTGATTTTATAAAATTTTGATAAAAAAATGGAATGACAGCTTAATGTTTACATGTGTTATATTATATAGGGTTCACAGGATTATGCGAAATTTTTTTTGAAATGTGACATTGGGGTTAATTAATGACGATTTCTAGTTTGAAATTATGCGATAGATTCTCTATAATTATGCGTTTTTCTCAAAATTTTTCTCATAATAACAGGCAAAAAGTTACGTTACATGTATTATTTTATTCAGATTCAAAAAAACATTTGAAAAAAAAGAAGTTAATTTAAAGGTCAATTTTGTGTAAATTTTTTGAGTTTTTAGAAATCTAGTTTTTTTGAATAAATCGCGAATTTTTACATTGCATTTTCATGCAAAAGTGCGCAATATGCATTTAAAATGCGTTTTTCTTAAAAAAACACTCAAATTATGCGAAATTATGCGATTATGCTTTTACATATTACATATTTGACCATCATTTTTCATGAATCGTAAAGATCC
>JAQIXA010003203.1:0-14772 GCA_034699045.1 Nanhermannia cf. coronata Gr-Ori-00579
GGTTATAATTATAATGAGCTTTCTGGCCTTTATATGAGGTTTAACATGTAAAGGCCTGAAAATCGAATAGGTATATCTATCTTTTTGATCAAAACTTTATTAAAGTAAACTTCATGGACTTATAGTGTATGAATCTTTTTCAAAAAATTTTCAAAATTTTGAAAACTATTTAAGCAAATGACTTATCTCAAGCCACATTTAAAATTTTTATTTTTTGAAAATTCCTATTTTTACAATTGAAATTTTACTTTAATTTTCTCTAAAATTTTGGTTTTTTTCTCTAGAGATATGATCAAAATCCAGGATTCGATGAGCGAAAAAGTAGGCCTTTTAATTTATAACCTACTCGGCTGTATTATCCTCGTGGGTCAGTCATTTTTTTACGGATGGGAATTGACAATATTACTTTCAGCCATGATTCCAATCCTTGCCATTGCGACTGCATTTCATGAAAATCTCTCTAATAAAATGACTGAAAGAGAACAGGCTGCTTATGCTGAAGCAGGTATCTAATATCAAATTTTTACAAAATTCGGGTTAAAAAAATACCGTTTTTTTTGAGAACTAGTTGTTCATTTGACTTATTATGCCTGAAATATTTTGAGAATATCTTGACTATTTCTAGAATTCATAAATATTTCAACTGGTTCATGAAATGCCAATACCTTGTTCACAGCTTTTGTAGTGATATATCGGCGCAAAATTTAGCAAAAACTCGATTTTGATAAGGATTTTGGCTAATTCCGCTGCAAACGGTTCCAAAACTGAAGCGGGAATATTCGAAAATCGTCAAAAAAACTGACTGAAATAGTGAAATATAAGGTTTTTTGATGATTTTTGAATATTCCCGCTTCAGTTTTGGAGCTTTTGCAGCGGAATTTGCCAAAATGATTATCAAGATCGAGTTTTTAGCTAAATTTTGCATCGATATAACACTACAAAAGCTGTGAACAAGGTATTGGCATTTCTTATGCACAAATCCCGGACAAATCCAAAAAATTTTAAGACTATCCCTAATCTACACCTAAATAAATAGGCTCAATTGCTGAAGAATCAATTGGAAATATCCAAACAGTGGTTGCTTTCAACGGTCAGTTGAAAGAAATGTCAAGATACGAAGAAAAATTGGCCAAAGCCCGAAAAGCCTCATGGAAAAAAGGTCTCGGACTTGGATGTGGAAATGGCTTAATATGGTTCCTATCCTATGTCAATTTTGCCCTAGCTTTTTGGTATGGGACTCTACTCGTTGTTAGGAGTCGTGAAGCAGGTATAAAAAACCTAAAATTTAGAAAAAAAAACTGAAAAAACTGAGTATTTTTATGAATTTAGGTGATGGCAGATATGGAATCGATAATCTAACTGTGGTATGTAATTCAGATTCAATTATAGTAGTAATCGTGATTTTGAAATTTTTGAAACTTTTTTCCAGATATTATTTGCAATGCTGATTGCCTCGTTTAATTTGGGAGTTTGTTCTGATTACTTTGAAGCTATTGGAATGGGTAATAAAAACAAAATTCGAAAGTATATATTCGGCTTTCAGGCCTTTACCATGTTAAATCCAATATAAAGGCCAGAAAGCCCATTATAACCCCAAGATATCCTTTATCTCAAGATCAGAATCAAAATTTTTGATCAAAATTTGAATTTTTTTTTAGGTATTGGATCTGCTCAAAGCATATTTGCTGTTCTAGATACGTATGATAAACTAGAGCTAAAATATATTAGGTAGATAGGTATTTTGATAAATTTTGATTTTTTAGGAAATCAAAATTAGACAGTTCTTGTGATAGTGGGGTTAAACCTGGAAATAGAGCTATAGGAGAAATCGAATTTGTTAATGTCACATTTGCATATCCTTCTAGAAAAGAAATTCAAGTATTTAATTCATGAGTTAACTACAATTAAATGGTTATAAAATATGGGAAATTTTAGGTTTTGAAGAATTTTTCTTTGAAAATTAAACCTGGACAAACCATCGCATTTGTTGGCCAATCTGGTTGTGGAAAATCGACGATTTTGCAGCTCCTACTGAGATTTTATGGTAAAAATTGGATATTTAAAATTAAAGTTTTAATTAGATTTTGGAAATCTTTAGATCCTTGTGAGGGTTACATCAAAATCGATGGGATTGATATCAAGTAAGATTAAGATCAAATATTTTAAAATTTTTTTTTAAATTTTGCTTTTATAATGTAGGTTATTGAATATAAAATGGCTCCGATCTCAATTCGGGTTTGTTGGTCAAGAACCGAAACTTTTCAATACGGATATAGCTGAAAATATCAAATTTGGTTTTGAAAATGCAACTCATGAGGAGATTGAACAAGCTTCAAGATCTGCGAATGCTTTCGATTTTATTAAAAGTTTTCCTAAAGGATTTAGAACCATGTCTGGAGAAAAGGGTACTTGAAATATACAGATATCTTAAAATTAAAATTTTTCAAAATTTCTAAAATAATTTTTTAAAAAGGTACTCAAGTGTCTGGTGGTCAAAAACAGAGGATTGCAATTGCTAGAGCTATTATAAGAAACCCACCGATTTTACTTTTGGATGAGGCAACC
The DNA here is from genome assembly GCA_034699045.1 of Nanhermannia cf. coronata Gr-Ori-00579. Classification (NCBI taxonomy): domain Eukaryota; kingdom Metazoa; phylum Arthropoda; class Arachnida; order Sarcoptiformes; family Nanhermanniidae; genus Nanhermannia; species Nanhermannia cf. coronata Gr-Ori-00579. Next base: position 2,566 of record JAQIXA010003203.1, read on the forward strand.
TCGGCCTTGGATTTAAAATCAGAATCTATAGTTCAAATGGCTTTGGACAAGGCTAGTCAGGGTAGAACTACTTTTATTATAGGTATGTATTATATATGAGAACAGTTATAAGGCAGAGGAAAAGGGGTCTTATGACTTATTTTGTAATATTTAAAGCTAGCAAATCTGAATCAAAAAAAATTTCAGAACTTTAGTTCGTTTTTGTACGATTCTTTCATGATTCTATTTTTAAAAAATTTCAAACTATCCCTAGTCTACCCCTATATTTTGGATAACAATCATCTAATTCTTATAATTTGAATTTTTTGATAAATTTTTGAATTATTTTCAGCTCATCGACTATCCACAATTCGAAATTCAGACATGATAGTTGTCCTTAAAGAAAATGGTCAAATTTGTGAAATCGGGAATCACCCAGATCTTATGGACCTTAAAGGACATTATTACAAATTGATTTTAGCTCAAGATAAAGATAATTCAGCTGATGAAAATACTAATCATAAATCACCTGATGATACTGAAGATCAGTCCAGTTTTGTCACAGAGAAATCCAACACAATCCAAGAAAATTTAGTAGAAATTAATAATGCAAATAATGAACTCTGGCCTTTAGTTAATGATGAATGTTGTGTAAAATTTGCAAAGGTTACTAATTATTTCAAATAATAAGTAGTTTAACTAAGGCTCTGATTTAATCTCATCTCTATTTTGGTTGAATTTACTCCTATCTATATTTACCCTTATAATACAAAGTAAGGTGTAAATTCAACCAAAATAGGAATGAAATTTAACAAATTTAACTACCTAATTTAATATTTATAGAAAGAAACAGATGACAAAATGCAAATTGTGAAAGATTTCTCAATATTTAGACTAATTCGAGCAAGTTTGGTCGAATGGAAATCTCTTTTGGTCTCAATTTTAGCGACAATTATTAAAAGTTCAATGTTCCCAGTGTATTCGATCGTTTTCGGTGATTTTATTGCGGTAAATTTCAAATTACATAATTTAAGTAATTTTAATAGTAGGGTACTATTAAAATATAGATTTAAATAAGCTTTTGTTTTTGATCAAAATTTTTGTATTTTTTTAATCAGACATTTGTCTATTCAGACGAGGAGATAGTTTTAGGAAATGCTGATTATTACGCACTAGTTCTCATCATAATTGGATCTATAACTGGAATTTCAGCTATTTTTCAGGTAAAACCAGATCATTTCAATACTTAGGATTAGAGGTAAATAAGGGATAGTTTAGAAATGTTTTTGTAATTTGGACAACCTTAGATTACCTGTTGTCATTTTGTCTTGAAATTTTTATATCTAAAGATTTCCTAGATACTTTCAAACAAAATGTCAAAATAACAACTCGTCTAGTTCATTCTAATAAAGCAGGCTGCTCAAATATAAAAAAAATTTCCGAACTCATTCTAATCTACCCTTTACAGTAAGTACTTTAGACCAAAATTTGGCATTTTTTTTAAATTTTTAGCGTTTCTTTTGCGTAAAAGCGGGTGATGCATTTACACATCGGATGAGAAAAAAATTGTTTATGAGGATTATGCAACAAGATATGTCATTTTTTAATGAGAAAGAAAATACGACTGGAAATCTTTGTGGACGATTAGCAACTGATGCTACTAGTATTCAAGGGGTAAAATCTTGAAAAAATTAAGTTTTCTTATCTCAAATTTTGAATTCCTAGATTTCGTAATAAAACTTGAGCAAATTTTCAAGTTAATATCATATTCTTTGACCTCATTTTCCGAGGATTAACTTTCTCAAATTATTTTGTATTCTGGTTTTTCAGAGCTGAATTAATTATAAATATTAGAACAGTGATTTACAGTAGTATTTTTTATTTTTTAGGCAACTGGCATGAGATTTATTGGAGTCGTCCAGGCCTTCACACTCATAATAGTCTCGATCGCAATGTCATTTTATTATCTTCCCAAAATGGCGGCTCTCTCTTCAGCATTTGTCCCATTGATTTTATTTTCTTCATTTCTCGAGGGTAAAATCCTCTTCAATGAGAATGTCGTGGAAAAAGAAGCGATCGAAGGGGCCATCAATATCGCCATTGAAGCACTTCAGAACATTCGAACGGTCCAAAGCCTCTCGGCTGAAGATCAAATTTTCAAAATGTATTCGGATCAACTTGAAAAATCTCATAGGTACAGTATATATTACAAGTCCAAATCCAAATTTTTCAAAGCCTTATATAGAGGTCAACATTTTGGAAATACTTAAGATAATTGCCAAAAAATTATAGAAATTTTGATGTTTTTTTGCCATTTCAGGATAAATAGGAGGAGAGCCATGATTAGAGCATTTCTTTACGGATTTGTTTATTCTATACCTTACTTTGCCTATGGTTTGTATGAAAATTTTTACAAATTTTTACACATTTTTATATCATTTTAATAAACTAAAATGTATCTTTTCGTAGGACTCAGCATGTTCTATGGAGGATATTTAGTAGAGAATGAATGTGCAAATATTGGAGATACTTTCAAGTAATAAATTTCATTCCAAAATTCTCAAATTGAAAATTAATATTTCTAATTTTTTTTATATTTATCTGTTAGAGTGACAGAAGCCCTAATTTATGGAACAATGTCCGGTGGGGCTGCACTTTCCTTTGCACCTGATTTTGATAAAGTAAGTAAGCAAATACTAATTTTCCAAATTTTCTAAATTTTCTAAATTTTTTGGAATTTTTGTAAACAGGGGAAAATAGCTGGTGCTCGAATATTCTCACTTTTAGATAGAAAAACTAAAATTGACCCGACTGATAAAAGTGGAGAAACAATTGTAAATTTCGTCAAATTTTTGCTAAAATGTTTTGCCAATTTTGTGTATTTTAGGCTAATCCGAAAGGTCAAGTAAATTTTGACAATGTATCATTTCGATATCCTGCAAGACCCACAGTTCCAGTACTTTCAAAAATAAATATCGATATCAAACCTTTTCAAACGATTGCTATCGTTGGATCGAGTGGAAGGTTCTTATAAAAATTTTGGAAATTTCAAATTTTGAAAGCTAATTTGCATATTATATTAGTGGAAAGTCAACTTGTGCTGCTCTACTTTTAAGATTTTATGATCCTGATACTGGAAACATTGTAATTATTCTTAGACCTTAATCCTTAAAAATCTTATAAAAAAATTATTATAGATTTTGGACGATTTCGATTTAAGAGATCTTAATATCAATCATCTAAGATCAAATATGGCAATAGTAGCTCAAGGTACGTCTATTTTTAATATTCAGCTCTGAAAAACTATATTTTGTCTTCAATTTCTCATCTTTCTCTCGAAAAAATTCAAACAAAATCGGTTTTTCCAGACCTAGAATACAGTAATTTTTGAAAAAAATTTCAGAACCTGTGTTATTCGACTACACTATTGAAGAAAATATCTCATATGGTGATAACAGTCGAAAAGTCTCAATCGATGAAATCATTGAAGCTGCTAAAAAAGCAAATGCTCATAATTTTATTCTATCACTTCCTGCTGTAAGTTTTTAAAAATTAGTCCAAAATTTTAAAACTATAATAAAAAATTTTTTCAGGGTTATCAAACGAATATAGGAACTACTGTCCAAATCTCAGGTATTCTAAAATTTTCTCGAAAATTGTAGAATTTTCTTAAAATTTTAAAATTTTTGTTTAGGGGGACAAAAACAGAGGATTGCAATCGCTCGAAGTTTGATTCGACATCCAAAATTATTAATTTTAGATGAAGCCACGTCAGCACTGGACTCTGAAAGTGAAGGAGTTGTTCAAGAAGCTCTAGAAATCGCAAAATCTGGCAGAACTTGCATTGTAATTGTACTACTAGAGGTAGATTAGGGATAGTTAGGAAACTTCAGACAACCTAATTTTGTCTGAAATTTACTGGTTGACCAAATTGTCGAAAAAGGTTGTCCAAATTCCAAAAACTTGATTGAACTATCCTTAATCCAGCTCTATCTCAATCTTGAATCTTGAATTACAAAAAAAATTTTAAATTATGGTTTTTGATACTGATTACAGGTGATAGCACATCGACTTTCAACGATTCAAAATTGTGATAAAATCCTGGTTTTGAAAAAAGGGAGAATTATTGAAAGCGGGACTCATACTGACTTGATAAGAAAGCAAGGTGCTTACCACAATATGTATTTCTCACAAAATAAAAATATAATAACCTCAAATTCTCTAAGTACTTGACTTAAATATGATAAGTAGGGTATCTATTTTTATTTTATAATTAAATATTATAATGTACCTCTAGTTTTTTAATTGATGAAAAAGCACAGACAATAAACAGAAATAACAATATTTCTAATAGGTTAACAAAAGTCAAATGGTAATTTCAATCAATGATATGATATGATAGATCAAATTCTGCAAAATTCATAAAGAAAATCACCAAAATAGACGTTTATTTTCTGGAAATAATTCGATATAACATATTTAAGCAAAATTCAAAATATAGTAGCAGATAGGTTAGGTTGGTAAATTGGTTTTGTGGAATTTCTTGGAGTTTGTGTTAAGGTTAAGTTAAGATAGGATTAGTGAAGAAGGGTGTCAGATTTTGGTGGGAAGGGTCATATCTTTACGTTTCAGGTCATTTGGAACAACTTTGAAAAAACCGAACTGTCCACAAAAAAAACTGGAATTTTTCAAGTTCGAAGTTCGAGGGCCTTGAAAACAATAAACTAACCGGTAAATTAATATTTAACACTTTTAACGATTACTATCAGTAATCGTTGACATGACCTTAAGTAATTGACCTAAAATTATTGATGATTTCTATAAATAAAAAAATTGCAATAATAATATCCATTATCCATATTGCGAAGCTAAATGGTGTTAATAAAAAGACGTTTTTAAAAAAATGCTGGGCCGGCCGCCCGCCCGCCCGGTGCGGTGGTGCGTTATTATTTAATAGAGAATTACACAATCACAATTTAGCGCTATTATCCTTCTCTCATTTTTTTTATCAAAAAATTTGTCAATTTTTCTTTCGCTAATTTATTCCCCACTTAACTTAATTGTAATTAAAAAGCATTCAAAAGGTCAAAAAGTCAATTTCTTGACCATCATTAATCAGCATACATACCTACCCTACTAAGCTAAGTATTATACAACCTACTTGACATCTGCTGTCATTCAAAAAAGTGACTTTTTAATTCACAATTTGTTTTGTATCAGTATCTGATCTGTATCGTCAGTTTCAAAGGTCAATTAGAATTTAAAAGCTTAAGGATATGTATGACCTGTAGTCATCTGTTTTGACCTCGATTTGTGATTTGATTAGTCTTTTTTTCTAGATAGTTTAGTTTTAATGTAGTGTTTTGAAGCTTCAAAATCAAGTGGTCAAAAGTCAAAGTAAGTGTTCCTTTTTGTTTGATTTTTAAAATGGTCAAAAGGTCATTAATTTGTCATTAGTTTATTAAACTTTAATTAAAGTGTCCTTTTATGCCTTAATTATTAATTCTGATCCTGGACCCTGGACCTCTGCTGGACCACATAAATATTTTGAAAAAGAATTTATCTCAATTTTACCACATCATTTCTGTGCAGGGGTCGAGGTCGAAGAAAGGTAATTCGGTTCGTACAACTTGGTTTTTTATAACCTCTATTTTTATTAGGTATCTATTTTCGACAACATTGAACTGTCATCAAAATTCTGAATTCTGGACCCATGTACTTTTTAGCCATGTGTAACTTGTGGCTGTGGAACTGGAAACCAGAAACAGGTAAACTAACAACTAAGGATAATATGTACCTACTATTATTAGATTAGATTAGATAGATTGTACGAGTAGAATCTTGATTTTTTAAATAATTTTTTTTCTTTTTTAAGGTCACGGAGTGTCTGTTCAAGACGACCAAGCGAACGATGATTGGAAGACTTGTAATAATTATATTAATGCTACATTTAAGACATTATTAGAGATCATTAATAAAAGATTAATTTTTTAATTTTTTAGATGTTGGTTTCAGTTTACTGCTCCTCATCCTCATCCTCATCTTCTTTCTACTCCACCTAATCCCTTCACCTCCAAATGCAAATGTTGTTCCTCCTATCGAAAACAATAAGTCATCTTCTAAAGTTCTCGAATGCCCTATTTGCTTCGAAGATTTTGAGTCGGTAAGCTAATTTAAAATTCATTTGATTTAACTTTTATTTTTAGAGTTGTAAATGTAAATATCTAATGTAAACTCTATTAATTTCAATTTATTTAGCTCAAGGCAAACAATTTTACATTCATGTTCATCCAATGTGGTAATTAAGCATACGAAATACGATTTTAATTTATAATTATTAAATATTACGAATTTATGAACAATTTTATAAAATGACTAATTTGAAATTTCAATTACTACTTAATTACAATTACAATTCATTTGAAATCTTCATTTAAACATTGAATTATCGGAATCTGCAAATAGATTATTAAAATTAAAGAGACCTTTGCAATGTTAAATTGATTTAGTATAACAAAATTGTTCGTAAATTTCACAATTTACTTGATGCTTCTTCTAATTCCGAATAATATGTATCATTAATTAATAATATAATCAAATAACGACATGAGATTTAAGATAAATTGTTTATGATTGATTATTAATGAAATGTGTATTAATTATTTTTTTTAAAAGGTCATATAGTTTGTAGCGATTGCTCTGTCGAGATCACTAGATTAAAGCCACTCAAAGCGAACAGGTTCGATGTTTTATTAAGAATCTTTTTTAAATAGTATTTAAATAATTTCAATTTAATATTTTAGATGCCCTGTCTGCAGAAAGCCCATGACACGAAAACCCAAGCCCTGCTTTTTTTGAACGAATATTGCCTTCTTGAAATATTTATTAGTATGTAAATCTTAATCATTTTAATCATTTTATTATCATTTAATTAATCATAGGTAGGTAATAATTTTAAAAACTTCAAATTATTATTTTAAACAAACGGATTCAAGACTCGATTTTTAAACAATAATCCAGAACCTCTATTCTATTTTAACATTTTTTTGAATACCTAAGAAGTAATAAAAAATACCTATAAATTATAAAACTTATGTGTATACATAATACCCACTCTTTAAAGATATGATGATGTTTTGAATATTTTTTTTTATTTTTAATCAAGATCAATGATTTAGTACCTATTTATCAAGTAATTACCAAGTAGTAATTAGCCTTTAGCCTTACGATTAGTCTAGTTAAATTATTTTTAAATATCAATATATCTAGTTATTAAATTAAGAACAAATTAATGGTATTTCAAAAATATTTTGGAAACCCAATTTTTTATCTCACGTAGGTATTTTAAAATTTTGTAGAAAATTCTAGAATTTTCTATTTTTAAATTTTTGTTCATGTGGACAAAAACAAAGGATTGTAATGTAATCGCTCGAAGTTTAATTCGTCATTTGTCACTGGCCTATTTTGATGAGCTCTTATTTTGTAAAAACAACAAGGTATTATAATTCGATATATTTCATAGTAATGAAATTGCATTTTTAGTGAATTCTACAAAGTATTCCCCTTTTTTTATTTACGAAATTTAGAGAAATTGAAATCAATTTATGCTAATCCGTGCTAAATTTGACTCTTGAGCAACCTGTAAATACTCCTGTTATAATTCTAGTTCTCAACTCAATTAAAAGTTCCTATATTCTAAACTTGTAGTACCCTACCTATAAGGTGCTCGTACAATATATCTAAAGATAAGTATCTTGAGACTAAAAGAGTACAGGTACGGTACAGGGTTATCCAGATATGACTGGAGAAACTATTTAGGTCATATTATAGGGGATTATGGAATGTATTCTAATAAAGTAGGATTGTCTCCTAAATTTATATCAAAGTCAAATGCTAGGTAAGTTTTAGCTAATATGCTAGCTAATCTAGAATCGATGTCAATTATCAATTAAAATAAAGTTATGCATAAATGGAACTAGATAAAGATATTAATTGTATTCAATTATCCTATCTTCCTTATATTAACCTATAAAAGTCCAATTAGTTTCAAAATTTTAATAAATATCTGTTTAATTATTGCCATTTTAAAATCCATAAAATCCGTTAAAAGTAGAATTAGGTATGATATACATACTGATACTACTACACTGTACTATTTACTACTGATTACTGTACCTTATATACATTAGGCACTTTTTCAAGATAATATTTCCTATAAAATTGATTCTAAATTTTGATAACGAAAATGTATCAAGTTGAGATCATAAAATATTTATAGGTAAAGTACTAAACGATAAGTACCAACTTTTTTCTGTTCAAAATAAAGTTCAATCAAAGTCTTAAAAGTTTGTTTTATAATCACTTCAATAAATCAATAAATTATTGAAAAATCGCAATTGATTACAAGTACTAGTAGTTATACAAAAGATTACAGTGATTATACAGAGAATATATTCATAAAAAATTCTAAAAATCAATAAAGTCATCAATCAATCTCAATTTCTTACAAATAGATAAGATTTCAAGATAAAGATACCTAATAGGTAGTATCTATAAGCAAAACTTTAAAATTTTAAAAACGGTATTCCCACTTATCATTAACAATTTTATTTGAAAATGAAAAATTTTGCCAAAATTTTGCTGGAAATTTTAATTTTGTCCCAATTATCAAATAATGGTACCAGTTATAGTTCAATCAGTTTGAGAAATTGTTCAAAAATTATTCAAAACCTCCAAAATGTTACATTTTTCACATTAGTATTGGTTCTAGATGGACAATTTGTAGAATTTGATTTTGACCTTGATGACCCTGTAATAATTTACCTTAAAATTTATGATTTAGATAAATTTCTAAATCCTTTTTTTACTCGAGAATTAGAAGAAAGTGATATTATAGAATCTCGAAAAACAGGCTTAAAATTATCAAAAACTGATCAAATTTCTGCGATTTTATTAGCAATCAGATTCGATATAAATGATTATCAATATTCTATAAATTTTCTGATTAATAAAAGACTAGTTCAGCCTGACAAAGACTATTTTATATATTTACTTGATAGTCCTGTATATAATGATATAAATGGATATTTTCAATCGATTTTTTCACAAAATATTAAATCTCAATTTGCCTTATTAGTAGTACAAAATGGTTTTGAAATTTTAGAAAAATCTTATTCAATAGATGGAAAGTTTTTAAAGGTTTCGGCTATACTAGGAACTACAAGTTTTCGACCAAAAAATGCAGAGATTGACAATATATGGGGAAATGGATATCAATTTAGAATGTTTGAATATTTTTCATTTAAATATAACTTTACATATGCGATTAAACCTGGAAAAAGTTCTGGAAGGAGGTTTGAAAATGGGACTTGGACTGGATCGATTGGTGAAGTTTTTAATCTGAGAGCTGATTTAGCGGTAAATTTGTCAAAAATTAAGAAAAATTTGACCAAAAAATGCTCGAATAAGTAGAAATACCTTAAATCGAAGCATTTTTTGGGTTATATTGTCAATTTTTTTTATCAAAATCAAAATTTTTCTCAAGATTTGACTGAAATTTATAGAATTTTAGACTAGAAATCCAAGATTTTTGTACTAAATTGACAAAACTGGCGGGACCTACTCGTAAACCAATTTTCGGTCTGTTGTAAAAGTCTTAAAATCAAAATTTTATACCTAATTGTAAGTATAATTAGTCAAAAAACAAAAAACTTGTCCAAATGAAGTGTTCAATGTACCACAGTTCATAATGAAATAGTTTTCATATCAGTTCATATAGAGTTTTATCAAAACCCAAAAATTTCCAATTCTAGTTTGAAACTAATTTATTAGAAATATACTGTATACCTAAATAAATTTTCATGTCCAATTTCATATCAAGGAATAGGACATATATTTAGATAGTTTTCAATATGAGGTGAGTGACAAACTTAATGAAGTTTTTGTTATTTGGAAAGCTTAAGGACAGTTCCCTAAAATGCATGTAACTCTTTATAATTTTTCGTCTCTGCCCGTGTCATCTTAAAACTATCTAAAAAAATGTCTTGATATGAAACTTCAAGTTCATATCACCAAGAAATTTAAAAGAAATTTTTATTTTTAAACAAAATTTCCTTAAAAAATTAGAAATTTCTTATTTGAAGGTTGTGAATTCGTTCTATTAGACATTTTTTTTAGATAGTTTTAAAAATGATAGACAGGAGACAAATTAGTGAAGGATTTCATGTATTTGAAAAGTTAAGGATAGTTCCAAAAAATGATATGTAACCCTTTATAACTTTTGTCTCTGTCTCTATAATTTTTAAAACTATCTAAAAAAATGTCTAATTTATGTCCAATGGAACGAATTCACAAACTTCAAATGAGAAATTTTTTTTAAATATTTCAAGGTGAATTATTCCTTGAAATTAAAAAAAAAATTCTTTCTAATTTTGAATTTCTTTCGATCAATTTCTTTTGGATCGATTAACATTTCTGTAGATAGTTTTGGATGATTTTAGTAGAGACAAAAAATTATAAAGGGTTACATACCATTTTTGGGAATGTCCTTTTTCCAGATGCATAATATATTTATAATTTTTTGTCTCTACTAAAATCATCCAAAACTATCTACAGAAATGTTAACCGATCCAAAAGAAATTGATCGAAAGAAATTCAAAATGAGAGAAATTTCAAGAAATTTTTTTCTTTAAAATAAATAAAAATTTCTCTTGAATTTCTTCGTGTATTCGTTTCATCGACTAATTGGACATTTTTTTAGATAGTTTTAAGAGATACAAGGCAGAGACCAAATTATAAAGGACTGCATATAATTTTTTGGCACTGTCCCTAAAATTCCTAGTACATATAAAACCCTTTAATGACTTTTTGTCTCTAGTGTTATCTTAAAACTATCTAAAAAAATGTCTAACTCTCCAATATACTGATAAATTGATTGAAAATCAAATGAGAATTTTTTTTTTTAATTTCAAGGAAAATACTCCTTTAAAATTAAGATTTCTCTTAAATTTCTTAATTTCTTAATACACTAAATTTCTTAGTGTATTCGTGTCATCGAGTAATTGGACATTTTTTTAGATAGTTTTCAATATGAGGTGAGAGACAAACTTAATGAAAAATTTTGTTATTTAGAAAGCTTAAGGACAGTTCACTAAAATGCATGTAACTCTTTATAATTTTTGTCTCTGCCTGTGTCATCTTAAATCTATCTAAAAGAATGTCTTGATATGAAACGAAAGTTCATATCACCAAGAATTTCAAGAGAAATTTTTATTTATTTTAAAGGAGATTTTCCTTGAAAAATTTAAAAAAAATTCTTTCTCATTTTGAATTTCTTCCAATCAATTTATTTTGGATCGATTAACATTTTTTAGATAGTTTTAGATGATTTGTAGTAGAGACAAAAAATTGTAAAGGGTTATATAAAATTTTAGGGAATGTCCTTTTCCAGATACAGAATATTATGTAACCCTTTATAATTTTTTGTCTCTACTACAAATCATCTAAAACTATCTAAAAAATGTTAATCGATCCAAAAGAAATTGATTGAAAGAAATTCAAAATGAGAAAGAATTTTTTTAAATTTTTCAAGGAAAATCTCCTTTAAAATAAATAAAAATTTCTCTTGAAATTCTTCGTGATTTGAACTTGAAGTTTCATATCAAGACATTTTTTTTAGATAATTTTAAGATGACACAGGCAGAGACGAAAAATTATAAAGGATTACATACATTTTAGGGAACTGTCTTTAAGCTTTCCAAATAACAAAATCTTTCAATAAGTTTGTCTCTCACCTCATATTGAAAACTATCTAAAAATATGTCCTATTACTTGATATGAAATTGTATATAGAAATTTTTATTTAGGTATAATATATTTCTAATATTGTTTCAAGCTAGACTTGGAAATTTTTTGGGTTTTTGATAAAACTCTATATGAGTTTCTTTCTGGTCTTTATATGGAGTTTTAACAAAATAACGTTATAAATGTTTATTTGGCGGGAAGTTTTGAAAATCCCAAAAAATAAAAACCATTTAAATTTCAAATATGTAAGGAGTAAAAATAAAACCATTAAAACTAAACTAGGTATATTTATATAAATTATATTGTTGTCTATTCTGAGGGTGCGGGATTTCGTAAGAGTAAAACCGATTTATTAGCCCGCACCCATTGAAAATGGGGAAAAAGGGCTATAGCGTTTGCCATGTCCGTCTGTCTGTCTGTCCGTTC
>JAQIXA010003204.1:0-14768 GCA_034699045.1 Nanhermannia cf. coronata Gr-Ori-00579
TCTCGGATTGATCTCTATGCTGGGGGTATGTCATTAATGCATAATCAAATAGTTTTAAAATCTTTAGAAGAAAAAAAATCTCAATTGTCAGAAATTTAAAAAAAAGTTGTCCATATTAAGCCTAAAAATTCGAACCAGGATTCGACCCTAAGTCAAACCCTGATCCGGATAAATACTCACTTAAAAGCATAATTGGCCAAAAAAATTTTGGGAAAAATGTTGCTTTACATTTAATATACTGGGATCGAGTAGTTTTGGTCCAAGATTTCAATTTACCTGGTTATATGATATGGTATTAGAATAGAAAGCCAAATAATCTAGGTGTCGAGATTGACTGTATAATTGTTTAAATAATATAGTCATTCAGAGTCTTAAAATTTTGAAATTTTTTGAGAAAAAGTGTTTCTTTACTTGTGTTGTGAGTGTTAATTAAATGCAATTTATGAATATATATGACTAGTGAAATCATATTTTTTTTCTTGACCAGAATATACCTACAGAATTTAATTAGAGAGAATAATTAAGTCATAAAGATGTTGTTAATCTCATAAATATTTTGATTTACTACCAAAATACAAATAAAGATAATAAAATCCTTATTGATTATCAGTACATTGAGAGTAAAACTTCTATATAAGGGACACTACATACTGTACTATGGCATAGTGATCAAAAAAGATGCAAAACATAATAAAGAATCTTATCAATATCAAGTCAAGATACACTTGGCTGATATTCTGTAGATACACTTGGCTTTCAAAAGACTTTATAAAGAAATTTTTTTATATAGAGGACTTTATAACTGTGCAGTGGTAAAATTGACATTTAAAAATTACTTTGGTATAAACAGCTATTTATTAAGTATGAAAATGGTCATTAGAAAAAGTTTTTTTTTTTCAAAACTTTTTCTCTAAAAAATCACCCAAAATTATAGGTAGATATGATATGAGAAATCATGCAAACTTTCATTGTTCATTTAAATGCACGATATTATTGTCCAATAATGTTAATATATTAAGTAGGTACCCTACACCAATGTACTATTGTATATAGCAGTATGTAGTATGTAGTAGGAAAAGATGGTAAAGATATATTAAGTTAAATAGATGTTTATGTTTTTGAATAAATTAATTCTCTTTCACCTTCTTACAAATTCTAGGTCAGATCTTTGAATGGGGGTGAACCTGACCTAAAACTTGAATTTATAAAAAAAACTTCCTTCAAAATATATACACTTATATCCCCATAAGAAAATCATCAAGTACCTACAAGTTTGGATAGCCAATTGTTCTAAAAATAATTTATACTCATCTGTGAACCATGAAGAGAGCTCGAAAAAGTCATTTTGGGTCGATTTAAACTAGTGTATTATCAGTAGGTAAGATTTTAATTTTTTTGATTAGAAAATCCAAAATTCTGCACAAAATTATTAAAGCCAAAGCCAAAATTGTGACTTAAAATGATCTTGTTTGACCTGACCTAACCCTAAAACAATTGAAAATGAGGTATTTTTAGACCCATGGCAGTAATATGACCTAATTTGGCAAGTTTTAGGCTTTTTATGTTGTAAAAACTGGACTACATAAATACGATATTTATGTCCAGTTTTTGTTCAAATTAGTCCATTTTTGAACAACATTCCCAAACTATCCCTAATCTATCTCAACTAAAAATTCTTTAAATTTTTCAAAGATATTTTTAAGGCTTTTAAACAGACAAGTTAAATGGGTAGTATGATTAGGTATATATTTATATTGATATAAATTTTGAATGTAGGGTAGTCTAATAAATCCTAGTAGGTAATATCTGTACTGATAAATAATCAAAGTATATTTTAAGAGTTTAGGAGATCATGTCATGAGATAAAAAAAATTGTTCCTACGAGTACAATTTTATCCTACAAACCTTTTCATTTCATTTAATAACTTGATAACTTGATAAGCTAAGTCATAAGAAAACACTGAAATTTATTATTTTTGGTCAAAAATTTGAAAAATTTCGACAAAAATGAGCATTTTTTGTCGAATGTTTTATTTCCTCGCCGCTTGTCAATCCCCATTTTTGTCACAATTACCAGCAATTACACAGGTAGGCTGACTTTCAATCAAATTTTGTCGAAAATTGTACAAATTTTTTAACAATATACTGGGAAAATACGAGAAAATATTTGAAAAATGTACTTGTGTGTTTAAGTTCATCTCTATTTTGGTTGAATTAACTCCTATATATTTGGTCTAACTTTACTTCTGTATGAAATTAACTCAAAATTTTCGTTTAGTTTAGTTTAGTTTAGGTTAAATTAGGTTAGGATTTTAAAAAATTTGGATCAATTTACCCAAAAATTGATAGAATTTTCAATTCTCTAAAAGGCCAATTACAGGAATAAATTTAGACCAAAAGTATAGGTGTAAATTCAACCAAAATATGGATGAAATTAAACAAAAAAGTCATTCAATTAGCTTATTTATGGTTCAAAATTCAAAATTCAAAATTCTCGAATATTTAAAAATCTTGAATAATTCTCAAAAAATTTGAGAATTTAAGTCAAAAAAATTTAGATTTATTTCAAAAATTACGAATCTCACAAGATTTTGGTCAAATTTTCAAAGAATTTTCAAAAATATTTAGACATATTTTGAGATTTTGCTTAAAAATTACATAATTTAGCTAAAAATTTAATGTATTTTATCATAATTTTGAAATTTTTTTTTAAGTTTCAGGATTCAAAATCAGGTCCACTTTTATCCAAACCCGAGTCACTGTCAAGAAAAAATTTACCTTCAGATTTAAATGGAACAAATATCCTGCATTTCAAAGGGATCTCGCTGGATTACACGGAATTTATCGAAAAACTTGATAAATCAGGCCGAGCTGATGATATTGATGAGATCAAGTTTGAAAATGTCCGATTTAATAATTTCCCCGTAGAACCATTGAGAGTTTTTATGCCTAATTTGAGGAAATTTACATTTGGTTTTGATCCCTGGTCAAAAATTGAAGGAAATGGGTCAACAATTGAGTTCAACAATTTCATCATAAGTGAGAAAAATTTGGACAAAATTTTATTTTTCTACACAGATCGAAGAAATCCAAATTGGCCTTTAAGAGATATTTGGAGAACTCGAGTTGACATTTCTATCTATTCTTGGGTAAATTTTAAAAAATTTTTGCAAATATTTGAGAAAATTTTGATCGTTTTTATAATTTTATTAGCGACCATGTCGATATGTTGATTGTATCGATAAAATCCTCGGGATAAATCATTCGATGAGAGAATTTTACTCAAATTTGAATTTTACAAATATTTTTGATCTCAATTATGTTCGTCGGTTATCTCTTAAGGTAAGAAAATCATTTACATGCAATCTACAAGGGAACTAGTCTTGATGTAGTCTAGACCTTGATATGTGACATAGTGCTAAATAGTAGTAAAGTTGCCTATATCGATAGACCATTCAAAAACTGAAGATCTTTTTTTGGCAATTTTACAGGTTCTCAAAATACCACGGTTTTTGTAAAAAAAAATTGAAAGAATTACAATTTTTGTGGTACCTATTTTGAAAACCTGTGATATTTTCAAAATAAGTTTCTTTTGAGTTCCGTTTATTCTCATCCCTATTTTGGTTGAATTTACGCCTATATTATTGGTCTAACTTTATCTCAATCTGAAAATAACGCAAAATATTTCAAAATCCTAACCTAAAAAAACTAAACAAAAAATTTTTGGTTGATTTCATATTGGAGTTTTGAGTTTAGTTAGCCCAAAAACATGTGTAAATTCAACCAAAATAGGGATGAAAATAAACTCAATCTTTTGCACTAGGTCACATACATGAAGGTCTGTTTCCTTGCTAAATTATCCAAAATTTTCTATTTTTTAGGGTGAAGTAATAGAACACGTTGAAATTTCAAAAGAACTGAGGTACCTGAGTTTAAGTGAATTTAAACCAAAGGGGATTAAAGGCTTCTCATGGCTCAAATTTTTCGATAAATTGACTTCACTTCATTTGTCCTTCATTAATGAGAGTCCAACTGAAGTTCTTGATCTCTCACTTCTCTCTGGAATGAAGTATCTGAAGCATTTATCATTTTGGAAAACTCGGGTTGAAAATGTTGATAAAGTAGTTTTAAAATTGGACACTTTAGGTATAGGACAAGGCGTTCAAATTCCCAAATATTTTGATGAAAATAACGATGAAATCAATTTAGATGCTCAATTCTTCACCTATCTAAGGCCTAGAAAAGTTGGACTTTTTTTCAAAAATCCTCCATTTGAAATGCTCTCTCAATTTATGAGAAATAACTATACATCATATATCTTCTCAGAGTATCCAACACCACCAGCAGTTGATGCTGATGTTGATTTAAATTTTGAAATATTTTCTAAAATTGCTCAAGAAATACAACTCTACCCAGGTGATCATTTCATCATGAAAAAATCTATACTAAATAACAAATGGATTGGGAAAAAAATTAAAAATGACATGTTCACATGCCCCCTTACAAATGACTTTTTGGGAAATCCAACTTTTGAACAAAGTACCAGGGAAAGGATTGAAAAACTTCGAAATTCTCGAGCAAAAATTGCAGTTCAAGAAAGAGGCATGAAAGTGATTGAAATTGACGGTAAATTCGAACAGAATAAATTCCCACCACCTAAAGTTCAACCTGGTGAGGTCGGTTTATTGTATTTCAACAATATCGAGTTTGAAATTGAACCATTTTTAAATTCTCTTAGACAATTTGAAAATCTTCAATATTTAATTATCGAGAATTCTCTAAGTTTTGGCAGCTTTTCAAAATTTACCGCCAAAGGAAATAAAATTTATTGGCCACATTTGAAGCTCTTTTCATACCATGAGACCTATAGTGGAGACTATAAGCTAAAAACTGAGAATAATCAAGAGCAGAGTTTAGAAGAGTCGTCGAGGGATGATTTGAATATTTTGACTGATATTAGCCATATGAGAGATTTGTTATTTTTTACAAAAACCAAATTTAAACATTGGGATCTGCAATATGTTTGGGACTCTGGGTGTGACATATCATTATCCTGGGGAAATATGAAATATTTTGAAATTGATCATGATCTTGGCATTTTCTCATCATACCTGGACTATTGTGACAAACTTCTCAATCGTCATATGACTGGTTTAAAATCATTAAATTTAAAAAATTGTGATGTCAAACAGGAGAATTTGCATAAGGAGGTGGTGAACCTTCAGCTTGTTCATGTGAATTTTGTTGAAAGTGATCCTGGAGATAAGGATCTTTTTGATGGTTTTGAACATTTTACAAAATTGGAAAATTTCACTTGTAATAAATGCCTGAGTAATAGATTTGGTACTATAAGAGCACCTATAACTTCTCCACCATCATTGAAAGGATTTCAATATATCCCTGTTGAAGGTTCATTTATTTAAAAAAAATATATAATAAGGGTAGATTAGGCATAGTTTGAACATGCTTTTCAAAATTAGACTTTCGAAAAACTAGAGAAATTTGCTATCAATCTGGCTATCTTGTCTATCTATATAAATATAAGATTTTCAGTTTAAAAGTATCTATCTAATCTTAAGTGCTCAAACTATTCCTAATCTAAAATAGTTATTATACTGTACATAGTAGGTACGAGTTTATATGTCTTAAGTTTAATTTCATCCTTATTTTGGTTGAATTTACCCCTATTATAGGCGTAAATAGGGGTTATACCTATATTTTTAGTCTAACCTTATCCCTGTATGAAACTAACTCAAAATATATTTAGATTAGTTTAAGTTAGGTTAGGATTTTTTTTAAATTGATTTAATTTCATATAGTTGAACCAACAAGATAGGGATATTGATATATTCAACCAAATTAGAGATGAGATTAAATCGAAGCTTTAATGTATCTAAAAAACTTGAAAATGTTGGTAAAATTTTTATTATTTTAAATTTTTTTCTTAAATTTCAGGTGAAGATTTGAAAATATCTGGGATTTTGCAATTAGAATCAGTTTTTCTAGGAGGTTTTCCAAACGGGGTGAAGAACATAAGTCGCTTCATTTATGCCAAAAAACTTGGACTTTTATCTCCAATTGAAGTTGACCCTGAAATTATCAACTCAGTCCTTCAAATCCCATCACTTGACTGGTTTCTATTCACCTACCGAGGTTGGGAATCAGTCCAGGGTGACTTTGAAGAACTGAACCAAGTTCTGTATGGTTCTGGTGTTTCACAAATTATTCAAAATGAAGCAAAAAACTCTGAAAAAATTTCCAAATATTCGATTGACATCAGTCCAAATGGTGTTGTTCTCGAAAGCACTTCTGGAGCTTGGTTTGGTCGTCGTGAAGAACTCAATTTTGAGCAAAAATTTCAAATTAATGATCCATTTGCATTTTCTAGACTCAAACATTTGCCAAGGATTGCCAATATGTACAAGTCACTCGTCAATTTGTCAGTCTCTTTTGTAAAATTGCAAAATATCTCTATTGATTTAGATGATATCTTGGCTAGGATTTCAAATAGACTTGAATATTTAAATGCTAATTAGTTAATTAGTTGTACATAAGAAATGCCAATACCTTGTTCACAGCTTATGTAGTGCTATATCGACGCAAAATCTAACCTAAAACTCAATTTTGATAATGATTTTGGCAAATTCCAATGCAAATAGCCCAAAACTGAAGCGGGAATATTCGAAAATCATCAAAAATTCTTATATTTCAGTCAGTTTTTTGATGATTTTCGAATATTCCCGCTTCAATTTGTAGCTGTTTGCAGCGGAATTTGCCAAAATCATTATCATAATCGAGTTTTGGACTAAATTTAGCTTCAATATATCACTACAAAAGCTGTGAACAAGGTATTGACATTTCCTATGCACAAATCTAGGACCCTATTTTGATAAAATCATCATTTTTATAATTATTAGTAGGGTACTACATACAATGTTATTAAAAATATGTTAATTTATTATTATTTATTTGAGTATTTTGTAAAGGGTTATTTTATGCTAATACTAATAAATATGGCGAAAATTTATTTATTTTATTCCAGTCTCGAAAAACCTAATTTATCCCACATAATTTGATCTGCCAAATTTTAAAGTAAAATTCATACAAAATCGAGATCGAAATTTTAAATTTACAGTTTTACTTACTAATCCTAAGATCACTATAAATATGGATCATTAAACTTTCTGATTGTATAAAAGAAATGAACTTAATAGTTTTTAACGACTAATTTAATTTATAAAAATCATTCATTTTATTTCATTAACATATAAGTGTTTAAAAAAATAATTATAATTATAACTTGAGATTTTAATCTCCAAAAAATTTGTTCAATTTATTAAATAAATACCTAAATGTCATACTATAAGGTTAAATTAAAGCTAAATTAGCAGCTTTTAAATAAATTTAAATTTAACATTTTATAAAATAAACCTAATTTTTGACAAAAAATTTCGACTAGACAATTTATATAAATTATATAGGGTACTAAATTATATATTTTAAAGAATAGTTCAAGTAAGTATCATTTTGCTAAATATATCAAAAAAATTTATTTTTATAGCACTAGAGGATATAAAAATATAGGTAAAAAAAAGTTGATCAGTTCCAAGTTCAATTGCAAAAATTCAAAATAAATAAATTAACTATATAGGTATATGTACATACATATTTGCTTATTTAGTATTTAATGACTTGTGTTTAATATCATCCATATTTTGGCTGAATTTACCCCTAGATTTGTGGTCTAATTTGTATGAAATTACGGCAAAATTCTTATGTAGTTTTGTGTTAATTTCTATACAGGTGTAAAATTAGACCATAAATATAGGAGTAAATTCAACCTAAATAGGGACGAGTTTAATTCATAGTCTTATAACTTAATTATGATTGATTAGTTCCAACATGATTAGTTTTAATTATTTTGTATATTTTGTATATTATATTATATGATGTAATAAGTATTATTCAATATTATGTACAAAAAATTATAAATTACATTTTTCTAATTTTAAATTACGATTTTTTTTCAAGTTCTTTCAAACGACTTTTAGACAATAAATAGGTAGATTTCATTTTAAGGTACAATTTCAACTTTTATCATTTATTTTATAAAACAATTTTTAAAGGTACAATTTTGAATCTAGCTTAAACTGACATACGAAGCTACCATGTCAAAATTTTCAAAATAAAGTCAAAAAATTTGACTTTTCAGGTAGATACATTTCAAGATAAAATCAAAAATTTTGATTTTTAAGAGATTTTTCATCTGTTTTGGATAATATTTCAAATTCCAGATCAAATTTTGAGTCAAATTTTCAAAAAATTCTCCATATTTTTGTAAAAATTTGATTTTTTTTTGAAAAATCTTACATTCACACATTTGTCCTACTAGTATCTTACAAATGATTGATAATTTTAAAATTTTGATCTGCTTAAGAAGATTTCAAGACCAAATTTCTACTCAAAAATTACCAAAAATTTCTCAATTACTCATGTCATATTATGTAGGGTACTTCTAAGATACAAATATTTTTGAAAAATTTCAAAATTTGATAAAATTCACAAAAACTATAATAATTCTATCCTAAATTTGAAAATGATCAGACCAGATTTACATGTTGATTCAAATTTATTCGTGTGTTTTCCAAAGGTAATTTCCCCAGTAGATTTCCAGTTTCATCCACAAAATCATCTGAATTTTCCATCTCATCGTTGAACTTGACCCCTTGACCATCTGGAACGAGTGGAATTACACCCGTTGGATTATTTTGACTCAATGTAGCATAAATATAACCAAGAGAAGAATTACTAGTACTACCATTACCTTCATCGATTTTAAAAATCCCACCATTATTATTCCCATAGTACTTATTCCTCACAACGCCATTCACAGATGATGGAAGTTTGACAAAATTTTTGGCCAACATTTCCTGCTTTTCAAAACTCAGTGGGTTATTTGGCCCACTCGATGATTTCCCACTTGATTTCATTGGAATGAACTCGATCCTCTTTTTCTCTTCTTTATAACGAAGTTTTGTTGGCTTTTCAGAGGAGCTGCAGCCTCCAGAAGCTGAGATTTTACCACCACTTGATGAACTTGAGGAAATTTCAATTGTTTGAGTATTTTGAAGAGATTTTGCCTTTTTTCGATCACTTGATGATGAAAATGCCATTGAAGAACCTCCACCTACAAATAAAAGAAAAATTTAGATTTTTTAAAATGTGTTCTCTAAAGTAAAGGTCAATTTGATTAATTTAATCTCTCTAAAATTAATAAAATCGGAAAAAGTCCCTAAATATACATATATTTAGGTACAAGATCATCAAATTAGCTAGTTAATACTCATATGCACAATAGCTAAAATCTCATACTATAGCGAACCTAGAGGATCAAATATCTATCTGAATATATACACATTAGAGATAGCCAAAATATTCGAAAAAAACTCACGCGACGTCAAAATCACGACTATTAAACAGTCATTAACTGTGGGTAATTAAATATTGAAAATTTTTCCAAACTATCTTTTGTAAGGTACGTATACACTTTTTAGTTTTTAAATGTCCTCTATGAATAGTTTACAGTACCTAAATACGAATATTAGCCTAAAATAACTCATATTTTGACCTAAATATCCTATGAAGGAGTTTTTTAAAATAAAGAGATTAAGAGGAATTTGGGTTTCTGTCCAATTTCAATTGATAGATAAATACAAAAAATTTAGCCGATCTAGAGTAGAAAAATTTGCAAAATTTTTGATTCTCAATAAATCTTTCAAACCTAACCAAATTAAATTTCAAAAACTACTTACTCGTACTATTCAAATTACAAAAATAGTAAAGTGAATAGGTATTCAATAAAACAAAAATCTCCAAATATTAAGAGAGATTTCTTTCCAATATGTATTTTCAAGTTAAATGGTGTCAAAAATTTAAATTGAAAGCTCATACCTAATAGTCTTTTTATTCCTTTCAAAAAGTGAAATAAAATCATAAAAATCATGTGAATTATACCAGGTCTAGATGAAGGTTGTTGTTGGTGTGTGAGGATTTGACTTAATTCTGCATGCTGGTCCATATCTAGCGAACCCTCCAGCTGGACTGATGCTAATGGAATATCAAGTGAAGCTGGAAAAGTTCAAGAAAAAAATAAAAGTTTAGAAATAACATTCGAAAAAAGTCAGGTTTGGCATTTTTTTTGAAAAATTATCGTGTTTGATGAACATGATGGTTCTTTAAAGGTTGAGATCATGTGAAATTTTTTTTCAAAATTACACAAATAGATGCCTAATTTGTCCAATAGTTTTACAGTTAATCTTACGGATAAACATACAAACAGACAAAGTGGAAGCAATTTTGAATAATTTTAGGACAAAATTCTGAATTTTTGAATTCAATTTTTCAAAAAAGATCCAAACCTGAAGGTATAAAGTTTGTATAAAAATAAAAAAAGCACTTACCGGAAATAATTCGAGGATTATTCGCCAAAAATTCGACAATTTCTGAAGCATGTGGTCTTTTACCAGGCTCTGGAGACCAACAAGATTTCAGTAGAGACTCACTAAAAAGAAAAATTACACTATTTTATACTACCGATACATATGTAATAAGTATTAGATTCACATTACATTTTATTACTTTATTATCGCATGTTTCTGTACAATTTGGCTTTGTTTTTGTTCATTTAAAGACAATGATATAATAAATGAGACTACTGTAAAGTACAATTTGAGATATAAAAAGTACAGATACAAAGATTATAGTAAATGAATTTTGTACGAAATCACGAAATTTCTACAACATTTTTGTAATTTCAAACTCGACAAATTTTTTTAAATGTAAAAAATGTAAATGTAAATGCAATCATGTGAAATTGGCTCCATTTTACTCTAATTTGGTAAAATTTACCCCTATATTTTTGGTCTAACTTTACCTCTGTGTGAAAATAACTCCAAATTTTTAAAAAATCCTAACCTAACCTAAACTTAATTGAACTAAAATAAATTTGGATTAATTTCATACAAAGCAGGGTAGGCCAAAAATGTAGGGAGTAAATTCGCACAAATCTGTGAAATTATACAAATATTTTGAGAGTTTTCAGTAAGTACCCTATATATATCGGTAGGTATGGAAGATTTTTTGAACTTGGGAGGAAAAGTACTTTATTAAGAGGCTACTGATAGTTATTTTGAATTTGAGATTTTTTTAAAATTAGAATAAAAGCTCTCTAAAAAGTGCCAAGATTGCCAAGATTTTTAGGGGAAAAGTTCTTTAGGTATTGAGGTGTTCATTGTTTTTCTAATTCTAAAAAAATATATAGGTAGGTAATAATTGTACTTACAGCTGTGGTTTAACTCCAGTAGGAATGGGTAGAGTATGTCCACTTTTAACAAGTTCCAGAACTTCATTGTTACTTTTCCCTTGGAATGGAAATGACCCAAATGTGATGATCTCATAAAGTAAAACACCATATGACCTTAAGGAAGAAAATTAACAAAAAAGTTTTTTTTATCAAATAGGCATCATACAGTACATAGTAGGTGTAGGTTAGGAACAGTTCGGACATCTTTTTGAAATAAGAACATTCTGTTTTCACCTAAAATATCCAGTTGTCTATTTGGATATTTGTCGGACCAAAACTACTCAATCCCATTATACAAAATGTAAATTTGATCAAAATCAACATTTTTCGTTATAAAGTGAGTTAATTTTGGCTATTCTCTACACATAGGCGTAAAAATTTCCGATCAAAATTACAAAATGATCATTCGTGAATTCATGGTCCCGAACTATCCCTATTCTACCTCTATGCCAAACTTTTGCTTTCAACTTTCGACATCTTTATTGATTTTTTTTTTCTTTGATTTTTACTTACCAAACATCTGACATTGGATGAAAAAGTCCCAAACTTAAACTTTCAGGACTATAAAAAATATTATTAAATTAAAAATAAAACTTAATTTGATTTCATCCCTTTTTGACTGAATTTACCCATTTAATTTGGGCCTAACTTACCTATGTACCTATGTTAACACAACATTTTTTTAGTATTTGGATTCAGGGCTGATTAGATCCAAAATATAAGGGTAAATTCAACCAAAATAGGGATAAGATTATTTCGGAGCTATCAAATTATAAGGTGTAGCCTATAATTAGCTATATTCAATATGTAAGTACCTCATCCAACGAACAGGTAACATTCCTAATAAAAAAAATTTTCAGAAATTTTAAAAATTTTGAAAATATAGAAATTTTAGATGTAAAAAAACCTTTTCGATTGAATCGATAGTAGTCATTTTCATAAATAGGTCGAGTCATTCCAAAATCCCCCAATTTGACAACCCTGTTGGCATTTACTAGACAATTTCTACATGCTATATCCCTAATTACAAAATATAAGAATTATTAAAAAGTAGGTAGGTAATCTATCAGTTATTTTTATAAAAATTTCAGACCTCTTCTAGGTTAATAAAGAGTTTTTAGATAAAATATGCAAGAACTTACCTGTGAACATATTTGAGTTCGGTAAGATAGGACAAAGCCCTAGATATATCAAGGGCTACAAAATCAAACAAAAACAACACACATTAGTATAGAAAATTTTGGAAATTTTTGAAAAT
Organism: Nanhermannia cf. coronata Gr-Ori-00579; assembly: GCA_034699045.1. Taxonomy (NCBI): domain Eukaryota; kingdom Metazoa; phylum Arthropoda; class Arachnida; order Sarcoptiformes; family Nanhermanniidae; genus Nanhermannia; species Nanhermannia cf. coronata Gr-Ori-00579. The sequence continues at coordinate 12,621 of JAQIXA010003204.1, forward strand.
TTTTTTCAAAAATTACCCATCGAAGTCAGTCTTTTACTGGAAATCTCATCAGACTCTTCAATCCAGTTTCTTTCATTCACCAGATTTCTTCGAGCCAACAAGTAGGTCTTTAAATCACCTAAAATTATCAATTAAAATAAAATAAAATAAAATTCAATTATTTCTCAAACTCGTAGGGGTAAATTAGGTATAGTTTGGAAATTTTTGAAAAAAACAGACAGTTTTCACCTGAAATCTCTTAATATAGGATTTAAAAATTTCAGATCAAATGGAGAAAACAGGCTGTCCATATAATAAAACGCTTCCGAACTATCCCTAATCTACCCCTACAAGTTGTAGTATAAGGTCAAGTGTCATTTGAAAGGATTAAACTTTTAATTAGATTTTCCCATTCAAAATCAGAATCAGAATCAGAATCAAGTGGCCTTTATAGTTCTTAAAATATATCCCTTTTATTTACCCATTTACTATCTCAAGTCTTATATCAGTACCTATTATATTGTAATAAATCAGGAGCAGAGGATTGTTTAGCTTTTAATTGCTTTTTGCTAATCCTTAATAAATAATTTAAAACAAGAGTATTATGTATATGTATCATACTCGTACAAAGGTTTAAAAGTCAAGATATTTGAGGATTTCTACAGAATTCGTAGGAGGTTTCAAGAAAAATAAAAAGTTCTTATTTAGACTGAAATTAGGTCATAAAATAAATCCCACTTGAAAGTTCATACCTACTTTTTGTTAATTTCTAAAAAGTTGCTAATATTTGAACAAAATATGTATCTACCTATACATATAGCAAACCATATAATGTAAGTACTTATACTTTGTAAAGGTAAGTACCTACCTATTGTCTGTATTAAGTAAGTAGGTACTTACTTATAATGTAAACTTAGGATTAGTACCCTAAGTAATCGTACTTGAGGCTTAAATGGATTATTAAAGTACCTTAAAATCTTTAAACTTGAATATTTAGTACGGAAATTGTAATAAATTTTTGAACTTGGATCATCCTAAAGTCAAATAACTAACTTAAATAATTTTGTATTTTTAAAGTGTTGCAATTTTTTGTAAATTTTAGACCAGAATGTTCAAGATGTGAATTTTATTAGTTCAAAAATGGCCCAAAAGACCCAAAAATGACTCATAAATAGGCAATTTGGACCAATGTGGCCACTGATTTTGATCTCTAGAAATCGATCTATCTATACTAATGTATTTAGTATTAACTATTTCCTTTGATGATTCAAGTGGGCTTGATTATACTGTAGGATAGGACTAAAGATTTTTTGGGTTTAATTTCATCTCTATTTTGGCTGAATTTACTCCTATATTTAAAAAGGTCTAATTTTATCCTTGTATGTAGAATTTAGTTAGCTAGCTTAGTTTAAGATTCAAAAATAAATAAAAATTGGTTAATTTCATACTAGGATAAAGTTAGGCTCAAAATAGAGATAGGGAGTATGAAATTCTTTTCATAATAAATTTGTAACTCAAACTCAAAATTCCAAAGTGTGGGAAGCAAACAGTACTCTAAAGAGTACTTTTAAAAGATATACTAATCCCAAGTACATAATAATACTCATGAGGTATATATATTGATAAAATAAATATTGGAAATTTTATGAAATTGGCCAAAAATTTAGATAGAAACCACACGATCTCAATTTTCTATACAAATATTTAGTCATCAAATATTAATATTTTAAAACCGTAGTCTTATTATTCAATAGGGTGAGGGTGATCTTAAAAGATCATGGTTTTTATATTTGTTTTCGTGTTTGAGGTTAAAAATTCAGGATTTTTTGTTATAAAGAATATCTTTGGGTTCTAGGCCTTTCCTATGTTAAATCTCATATAAAGGCCAGAAAGCCCATTATAACCCGGACATGTCCTTTTAATAAAAATTTTAAAAATAAATATCAAGTACCCTACCTACATTATATTTATCTAGATTATAGTAGTAGGTATTTGTGTTTGGTAAATTATAGATTTAAGATTTAAACTCATTCCTATTTAGGTTGAAATTTCCCCTATAACTTTATAACTTTGGTTTAGCTTTACCCCTATCTCATACCTGCTCTGGCAATTTTTTTGAGGGAAAAACGAGAGAATTTCAGGGAACCTGAAATTATTTATTTTTGAAAT
>JAQIXA010003205.1:0-14767 GCA_034699045.1 Nanhermannia cf. coronata Gr-Ori-00579
AAAATTTCAAAAAATAAGAAAAAAAGTTTAACTTTAGATGGGATTCGAACCAATTACCCACTGCTACCCAATTACCCGCTACCCACTGGGTACCCGCTACCCACTGGGTGGGTAGCAAAAAACGGGGTGGGCAGCAAAATGCCCATCCTTGATATTGGTATTTATTGAGATTGAGTGAAAATTTATCTCAAATAAATTTGATTTAAATACATTAAATTATTTATATAAAATTTTAGCTACTAATTATCATAAAATAAAGTACCCTATATTATGCACAGTATATACTCATGCTTTATGATAATGAAATTAAGTTATGCAAACTCAGTTTCAGAATCAGTATCGTCGACACAAAGTTCATTATTACTACATATTATCAGTATCAGTCAATTTTGTTCATTTTCATCAACTCAAGCTCAAGTCAAGTGTACTAATATAGCCATGAATAATATACATGTATTATACTTATACATACATTGGTACACACATAAGGTACATATTGTGTACATTACATTATTTTTTTTTGCTAGAATTAAATATTTTCCAGATAAAATTAACTTGTACGCATTCAGTAGATAAAAGCTTTAAAATGTGTTCAGTCCAATTTCAATTTATCTATGGCAGGTAAGGTAAGGTATATTTAAACCTGACATAAACTGATAATTTTACCTACGTGTATCCGAAAATGAATCATTAAAAACTTTTTACAAAACTAGCCAATTTTTAAATGAAATTATATTCTCTATAAAGTTACTTGACATTTAGAATTTATCCTTGGCTCTACTAACTAATCGTAAGTACTATACTATACTACTTAGCGAACTTTACTAGAGTTTTTAAACAACCGGAAATTCCCGTTACTACCTACTAGTACTACTGAAAGATTCTAAAGATAGCAATTTCACTGTATCTAATCTGTATTACTGTACATGTACCCCAGTTTTTTAGCAAAATATTCCTTATACCATACCTACCATTAAACCTAGTATGTATGTCTATGTATAAAGGTTACCTATAATAATAATGCCTATAAGATTTTTTGGCTTCAACCAAGTATGAGATTTGTACAACACCATGGTATTTTGATGGGGTTTTCCCAGCATTGTATTTGCTTGCTATATACTTACTTAAATAAAATTACTTCTAGGCTACCTAGTTGTATATACGTATAAAACGAGTACCTACATTTTGGTAATTTCTGATCTGATGCAAAAACCAGAACCTTTTTTTGCTATCAATTTTATAAAGGATTGTGCGCTTTTGGTTGCTTTTTCGCCCTCGAGTTGGTCGACGTCAATAGAAAATGTATACATATGTACATACATAGTAGGGTACACTATCATCAAAACCATACCATGATGGTATAATAATGGTAAGATAAAAAGTTCTAGTCAAGTGACTTCCCCCATTTCTAAACTTCTAAACCTAACTTGAACAAAAAACTTCATTTTTCATTCTTGAACATTTGCAATAGAAACCTTTCTCTTTTATTTTGTTTTTGTAGTTACACAGTTATATTTGCAAAAATATTTGAAAAATGTTTAAAATTTATCAAATTATCATTAAAATATCCAATATTATCTCACTACCATCACCATCATTTTAACGAGTACCTATAGATAGTCGAGGTAGGAAAAAAAATCGATACTTGTAGGTCTCTCGAGTGATAAAATGCCCCAAATTAAAGTGAAAGACAGTTTCGCGTCTGAGAATAGTCCCAAAAAATGGAATTTTTATAAAAATAACTTGAGTTTGTCACCAACACCAGGGGATTATCAAAATGATGATTATCACAACAAAGTGGACTACTCGTATGACATTTCCATGACTGGAAGTTTTCCACCTGCAATCACTGGACCTAGAAAAAAGTAAGATTTTTCTGATCATTTTGAATAACTTTTTGATTCATTACATCATTCATTGAAAACACTTTAAAATCTAGTATAGTATAAGTATAAATTACGCTTACCTTATATCATATTTATATATATCTATTTAAGATCTATAACATTTTTAAACATTGTTGGTTCAATTATTTTTTAATGAGCAAGCAAGCAGGTAGTTTAATATTTACCCAGGTTAAATTAATATAGTATCTTAAAAGGTGCTTTATACCAAGTTAAAGTTAGTTAAATAAGTATGGTGTTAAAATGATAGTATAAGTATATAACCAACCACTAGTATAATCCTTATTTTATTGTAAAAATTGTTATTGACGACATTTGTTTACTCGCTACAATACAAAATGTTTTTTTACTCAAAATTCGAATGATTTGAATTTGAATTTGGATTAAAATGATAATGTAGTTAGTAATAAGTTAGTTAGTATTCATATTTTATCTATTTAAATAATAATAGGTAGATTTAGAAAATTAGAATGAAATGAACTGAACAAAAAAGAATATTGATTTATTTGACTGCCTACCTACTTATTTACTAGGTAGGTACTATATAAGGCATATAGAAGTGTACCTACAGATAGTTTGCAAATTAAATAATTTTTTAATGTATCTAGGTATTTTTAAGCGAGACACATTGCGTTTTATATTACCCAAGTATACAAAATGTAAAGATATGTAATTGTAATGTAGAAATGTAGGTCCTTACCTATACTTTAAAATTTATGTAAGCTTACTATATAAGATGGTACGTAGTCAAATTTATAGTATTTAAAGTATTTAAATTTTAAGTTAGTTAAGGTTTTAATTAAATCATTTCAAATTCTATAATGAAAAATGAAATGTCTTACATACCCATTATACATATACTTCAGTTCAAAGTTTACACTCACTCACACTGACGCTACACTACTCGTAAAAGATATACTATAATATATACTCGTATCATTAGAGGTATCTCAGCAAAACTGAAATTGTATTTTATTGGAATTGAAATTGTATTACCTATTTATAATTTTACAATTAAGGTCTTATTTATTTAATTGTCTAATTTTTTAATTACATTATCAAAATACTTTCGGAAAATTTCAGCAAAGAAGTCAAAGTCACGCTTATAAAACGATATCAGTATCAGTTCAGTTCTCAAAATCAGTACCTACATCAAAAAAACCTAAAAATAAGCATACCCTACATATAAAAACAATCAAGCAGGGACAGGGAGAGAGGGTCGGTAGTCGGTAGCGGTAGTAGGTACTTACTTTTTTTTAGCGTTTTAAAATCTAAAATTTTTCAAGTTCCATTAGATTTACGGTCTTTTCTCCAATTCAGCTTTGAAAACTTTCAATTTACTATTAATTTTGTCAATTGACTGTTTAAGTAGACAGTAGTAGGGGTAGTAGGGTACTGCCTATCTGTTTTTCAAAGCTGGCTGAACTATTGCATTATAATATTACCTACCCTTATTATTATTCTTAACTACTTTGTTACCTTTACTTAATCTTTATAATTAGTCCAATTTTTGATCAAGTTATCATATCCATATCATGAGCCAAAATAGTTAAAAAAGTTGTGATTCGATTTAGGAATTTGCCATTGTAAATTATAGTATCTGTGTCAGTATTCAGTCGAGTCCAGAGATCCCTGAACCTATGCATGATTATGATGCGATGTAGTGTAGTAAGTAGGCAGTGTTCGTTTAGTTACAGTCGCAGTGGGAGATTGTGTTTTGAATTTCTTATAAAAAATTTTTTTTATTAAAAAAAATTACAAAATGTATTTTTAATTGTAGGTATTTGTAGTTATTTATTTAAAGAAACTGATAATTAAATAGAACGTAGTAATTTGCCCTACTACTACTACTGCAACTGCAACTGTACCAGAACTATACTAAATACTAGTGTGATGATGATAATGATTAGCAATTAAATTTTGTGTTCTTTAATTTTAGTGATTTTACCCTTTTTTTGTGATTCTAGTTTAGTTTTTTTGTAATTTTAAAATATTCCATACTGACTGCCTTTAAATTGTACAGGATTTTTATGGGATTTTGTAAAAAATGGACCGAAGTGAAGTGGTTTTAAATGGATTCAGTGGTTTTTTCGGTGGTTCTCGACTAGTTACTGTAGGTCAAAGATCAGGTGGTGGAGTTCGAAGACCCCAGAATCTCAGTTTTAATGCAGCTGCTCTGCTAATGTGCTGTGGTGGTGGTGGCCAAAGGTCATCAACTTCTAATTCGTCAACCTCCTCGTATGATAACACCTGTATAGACCATGATGACGAGAAGGACGTTGGTCCACAGGATTTTTACAAAATCCATGATTATCCATCACCACCACCAAGAGAACGAGAACAACTGCCCTCTTATAGTGGATACCATTTGAATAAGACGACGAGTAAAAATAATAAGGGCCATGTACTTCAGGCTGAGTTTGTCATGAATGAATCTGTGGGTGAAGTCTCGCTCTTCTCAAATACTCCTTCAAGCCATTTTGGTGGTGAAGGTTGTGATACTAGTGCTCAAGAATTTTATCAATATAGTAAGAGGAAAAGGACGACTGGTACTGGTGGAGGTGGTCAACGTCAACATAGAAATTATGATAATCTTAGAAATAGGGGGTATGTTCTAGGATTAAGTTATTTTTCTTCATTAATATTATTATTTAATTCAGCTATGAAAAACTAATTCTTGGTCTCAATTTTACTGGATTAACTTTTATACTACTTAAACTTAAAATAACTAAAAGCTAATAATAAATAGGTCTAAAATTGAGGCGAAAAGGTTTTTCAGAGCTGAATTAGAAGGATTGACCATAATTCAAAATAATTAATATTTTGGACGACAACAAGGACAATTTTCTTAATTTTAATTTTAATTTGACATCTTATTTAGAAGGGTTTAGAAAGGTCTACCTATGTATGCATATTATGTAGGTATAGTATTTATTATTCATATACCTAATTGATATTGAATCATTATTATTTTCATAATTGATTTGTGACTTGCCAATTATTTATAATATACCTAACCTATCAATAAGAGTATTTATATTTAGTTAGTATTTAGCTTTTAGTGATTTTTTACCTGTACGGTACGATACAATTACGTAGGGTACAGATTACAGATAGATATTAACATTGCATAGTATGTATTTAGTAGTTAGTAAGGTTAATGATATATAGATAAGGTACCTACATAATTTATGTTATAATGTTATGTAAAAGTGATCATGTTTAATTTTTTAATCTCGATCTCGATCGTTTTATATTATTCGTAATATACCTTGTAGCATGCATTGATTTAAATATTGAATAGGTAGTAGTTTAATACTTACCCTATTAATGATAAGTCTAGTCGTAACTTACGACTCGTAAGTAATCATTATTCCAATTCCAATCATTATTCGGCATACCAGTTACCAGAGCAGGAGCAGGTTACAATTTCAGATAAATATGTATAAATATGTGATGGTAAAATCAGTGGCTCTTCTTATTAGTTAATGATACACAGCACATAATCATATCATAATTCATATTAATACTTTTAAGCACTCAAAACTCTATTTTTAATGAGATAATTTTTACATTTACTAACGATTAGTCAGCTCATAGGTATTCAATCATGAAATAATGTATTTGTTTTTTTGACATTTTTGATTTATTTATCTTTTTTTCCTTTTTTCCTAGCGTAATACTCATACCTCAACAACAACACCCCGACAAACTAGCTTCATTCTCAGTCCCAGATATTGTGTCAGCCTCATGTGTTGGTCATCAACAAGGGGTCGATCAATATTCTGAAGAATATGAAGACTGGACGAGCAACTCTTTACCACTCGGAATGAATAATAATAATGTCAATATGACGACCACACTTACACCTGCCTCAAATAATAATGGACACCTTGTAGTACATACAACTGCTATAAATAATAGTGATAAAATTGGTCACATTGCAATCCCTCTCCCACAACTCGGCGATTTGACAGGTGGCCCTTCTTCTGATACTGGATGGTTCTCAGGACTTATGGTATAAAAGACTTTTATAATAATATGTACTTGTGTAATGGCTTTTTCTTTATTTAGTTTAATTTTAATCAACATTTATTAATGTTTTACAGGGATGTTTACGACCCGTACTATCAATAATTGGAAAAGCAGCAGCTAAGAAACAGCCATCAAGTAAGTTTTAAAATTTTATTTAAATAATACCTAAACAATTAACCAGTAAAAAGGAATCTTATACTTATAAGATAATCTCATAAAATTAAAGCTCTTGAAGACTGGGAAATACCCTTTGACCAAATAAGTGAATTAGAATGGATTGGTTCGGGTGCACAAGGAGCCGTATTCAAAGGGAAGCTTCACAATGAATATATTGCTGTTAAAAAAGTTCGAGATCTCAAAGAAACTGATATTAAACACTTGAGGAAACTCAATCATCCCAATATCATACAATTCAAGTAATTTCAACAAAAGCGAAATTTATTTAGGAGATAAATAATAATAAAAATATTTATTTCAGGGGCGTATGTACTCAGCCACCGTGTTATTCTCTTGTAATGGAATATTGTCCTTTGGGCACATTATATGAATTAATTAATCGGGAAGGTGAAGAAGTTCCTCCAAAAAGGCTGGTTGATTGGTCTCGGCAAATTGCATCAGGAATGTTATATTTACATCAGCACAAAATTATACATAGGGATCTTAAAAGCCCAAAGTAAAACCATAATATTTACATACTGATACTGATAACGATATTTTATTTTGTTAATTCATTTTTTATCTTTATTATCTAGTGTTTTAATTAGTGCAACGGAAACTGCAAAAATTAGTGATTTTGGTACAAGTCGCCAATGGAACGAAATTAGTACAACAATGAGTTTTGCTGGAACTGTAGCATGGTATGTAAAAAAATTGTAGTCTTTTTTAGCCATTATTTTTTAAACATTTTATTTTATGTTTAGGATGGCTCCTGAAATTATTCGAAATGAACCATGTTCTGAAAAAGTTGATATATGGTAAGTTCAAGTATATATATTTAAGCTTAATACTAGCCGTATATACAAATACTGTGTTGAAATGTCAATTTTTGATATTTAAAGTAAAGTGCATCAATATAGTTTAATTTTAGTATCATAAAATAAATCAATATGTATTTTTATATAGGTCTTATGGAGTAGTTTTATGGGAATTATTAACTTGTGAAACACCATATAAGGATGTAGACTCTTCAGCAATTATGTGGGGTGTTGGAAATAACTCTCTTCATTTACCCTTACCCCAGTCATGCCCAGAGGTACCTATAAATTAATTTTAATTCTATTTAAAATGTATAATTTAAACTAATATTTTAATTTTAATGAAATTACAGGGCTACAGGTTATTAATAAAGCAATGTTGTAATGGAAAACCCAAAAATAGACCATCATTCAAGCACATTCTACTTCATTTAGAAATTGCATCGGGTAAGTACTTATAAGTATATTGGCAATTTTCGAGATTTATTTAATTTAATTTGACATTTAAAAAGCATTAAAAAAGAAAAGTGTAAACGCGAAAAATAATATTAGTATAATATTAAATATAATGCATATAGTAAAAAGATATAATTAGATCCTCTAACTTTAATTTTATGTATTCCAGATGAAGTACTTGCCACACCACCTGACCAGTATATCCGCATGCAGGTTTGTAAATATAAATATAAATGTGTAAATAACAGAAGTTTAATAAAGTCATTCACCTTAACTTATTTTGACTTTATATTTATTACAGAAAAAATGGAAGGAGGAATTATATGATCAACTATTTAAATCAAAGAAATCAAAGGATATAAAATTGAAAGGAAAAGGACGTGGTAGTGATGCTGAAGAAAACAAAAAAGATTCAAATTCTTTAGACTTCGAGAAGGAAATGAATGATTTAAAATTAAATAATGAAAGTTTAATCAAATCCAATGAATTGTTAAAGTCTGAGTTAGATAATTTTAAACTTAAAGAACAAATTCAAGTAGCTGAAATTGAGTTGTTTAAAAAGGAAAAGGAGGAATTTCAGTCAATTAATATAGAAAATGAATTGGCAAAAGAGAAATTAGAAATTCAAATCAATAATCTAAAAGAGTATAATGAGAAGTTACAAGTTAAAGTTAAAGAATTGGAATCTCAGCTTCAGAGTTTGAAATCATCGAATGAAAAATTCAAGCTTTCCTATAAAGAAAATGAGTAATCAAGCTGTCGTTGGAGAGAAGGTTCATGTTACAAAATCGATAATAGTTAGATGATAAATGATAACTTATTTTATAATATCCTTATTGTTTCATTTAGGACTTATAGCGTGTGATTTATTATTTTGTTAGATTGTACCTTTAAATTCTTTAACTATACTGTAGGTACTTATACCTTTTTGAAATGTTTGTCGACCATTTTCGTATAAAGATATTGAATATTTATTTGATATTAGACTGATTACTGTAATGGAGAATTTTATTGTACTTATGTGTATAAAAATGATCCTTAATTAAAATTGTTTTTTTTTCTTAAGATTAGCAAACCTATAACTATAAAGTAAGATCTTCAGATCATATTATATTTTTTTGAACATGACACTTTTGACTATATCGATTTATACTTTTAATTGAACCCAATTTTATTTTAGCAGCTCAATATTTTAAAATTAATTTAATTACCACTAGACCACTGAACTTTTTAACTCCAAGTTAATAACCTATTATAATCTTTTCATTTTATTTACTTTAAGGTTGTAATATTTTAAGTTTAAAATACCTTTCTATATTTTTAATTTAATTATTAAGTTATCAATCAATTTGAATATTATAAGTAGGTAACTTATTTATAATTGTAAGTAACAATCAAATCACATTATTTTTTTGATCATGATAAAATCTTGTTTTGACTGAATTTTAAAAGAATAAAAAAATCTCAAACATTTTTAAAATAAATGATAAATACCTATGTAACTCGAACTGTTTGTTCTGTTCTGATATTTTGTAGGATAATAGACTACATAACTTAATATGTAGTACAAATATACAGAGAATTTAGAACAAAATATTTCCAAGAAATCATTTGTTCCAAAGTATCTACTAGTATTAGTAGGTTAGTAGTTGCCCCTTACTATAATACAATAGGCATGTTTATTTTGAGCAAGAAAAAGTGTTTCGACCTATTTCGACTTGGGTTTAAAAAAGCTAGAAAAATGCTGGTTTTGGCTATCATTATACTGTTTAAAAGTTTAATAAAAATAGTATTATCACAAGGTAAACAGTTAAATTCCTATTTTTTCAAATTCTGGTATTTTGTTATAATTTAGAAGATCAAAACCTTGATATTTCTCTTACTCAAATTGAAAACTCTTCATATTATGTCAACCAAACTTTGAGGGTAAATATATAGTTCAAAAGATGAATGTCTCTGATTCAATTAAGCTTACTCAAATTTTCCAGGTTAATTGGAGAGATTCATTGGAGATTTGCAATCAACTTGGGAAAAAACCCGTACCTTAAAATAAATAATTTGGGTTTCAAAGATATCTGTAATAATTTTTTTGCTCCAGGTTATATTCAATAGCAATAAATCAAAATTTGAGGAGTTTAATGATCAGATCATAGATTCAAAGCATTTAAACGAGGAAAGTAAGTACCTACATAGATACCTTATGATGAGTTTTTAAACTTTGATCAATTTCAATCATTGTTACTATTGTAAGGTAAATTTTGGCTTGGGGGAAAATACAGAAATCATTTATCTTACGAAGAATTCAGTTGGTATAATGAATTTGGGCTAGCTGATTATGTTAAAGGGGATTTTTCATATATTTCTCATTTAAGAAAAAGAAATCTCGAGTCATTCAAATGTCTTGCTTTCCAAATACTTGATAATGAAGTCCATTTATATTTTGAAAATTGTGAGAATAGCGAATTGTCCATTATATGCCAGGAAAGAGAATTTTATGATGAAAAAATTGCGATTGGTCAACTGGTCCCACAAATTTTTCAAGCAAAGGATCACAAAATCGCAGACAAAATTGAAAAATCTTATAATATGCTGAGAGATCGATGTGAAGCCTCACTTGGATTTGAGATTTATCATGATAAATATTTATTTAATCCCAGAATTGGACTAGTAAGTTGGAATGAAGCCAAAGAAAAATGTAAACAAATATAACTCTTTAGTTTTTAAGTTTCGAGAGATCAAAATTTGAAAGAAATTTGCTAAAAATGTAGCAAATAACTATTTTTTAAATCTATTTGCATATTTATTCCAAAAAGGCGAAGAAAATGGTTATGATATGCTGGAAATCAATGGAAAATCGGACCTAAAAGAAATTCAGATACTATTTGGTAAAAATAATATCTTTGAATTTTTTGGAAAATTGCAATTTTATAGTAAAAAATAGGCAAATATTCGCTTTACAACAAAAGTAAAAATGGACTCTTTCAAATTTGGATTGGGGTAAATGATAAACTGGATTTCGGAGAATTTCGGCAACAATCATCTGGATCTTTGCAAAAATATTTTAAATGGTTTCCAAATTCTAAAATTGCTAAAGATCCTGTAAATATTTTAATCTTTTAAAATGACAAACTTAATACTTACTAATAATGTATAATTCGTAGGAACGAAAAAAGAGCGAAAGAAACTGTCTTTCAATAACAACCCCAAAATTTTTCCAAACAATGTATAAAAACTATACAACTAAAGTCAAATTAAACCCAAATGGATTTTATTTTACACTTTCCCATTGTAAAAATGTGTTTTCGATAAATTCGGGGGAAAAAAGTACTAATAAGAATACTGGGCTTGTCGTTTGTCAATGTAAGAATAAGCAAAGTAAGATTTTTATAATTTGATTAGGTAATTTACCAATTAATGGTACCCTACTTTAAAATGGGTTTAGGACGATATTTAGAAATCAAAAATGATTGCAATTATTTCAAAAAATTTACTAAAATTGGTCAATCTAAATTCTTGATACCTCAAAATATTAATTTTCTGTTGGATTGGGAAAACTCGAAGAAATATTGTCAGGTAAGTCAAATATATTTAGAAACCTACTATCTATAATTATTGTACGGATATACTGTAGAATGTTAGATCATTTTGCATTTTTTAGAAAAGAGGTTTAGAACTTGGAAGGATTGAAAATTTCAAAGAATTCTGTAAACTTAAAAGATTTTGGAAAGGTATACCAGTGTGTATTACCAGTACCTACAATTAAATTCTAACAAATTTTTTAATTTTTTCAAGTTCAAAGGTTACAAGCCTTGCATTCATTCGAAGAATTTTGGATAGATCTTACAGACATTGAAACCGAAAGCATTTGGAAATATTCAACTGGGAAGAATATCAGGTTTCAATTTTTCAGCCTGCGAGATCCAGATAATTTAAATGTGATATTTATGAAATTAAATGAGAGGATTTTAAAATTGAGATTACCAGTAGTGTATTTTAGGGATCAGAACATTGTGGGTCAGTTGGCTTGAATAGGTTCAATTATTTAACGATGAGGGACAGTGATTGTAGAGAAAAGAAAAGGTTTATTTGCCAATACAAAACTGGTAGTGATTGCGAGAAAAAAAGTACCTACAGATTACTTATAAAAATTTAAAATTTTGTACAATTTCCATTTTTTTAAAAATATTTAGGCAAAATACCAGATGATCCTGATAAACTGATAAATTTGAGTAGTTCGCATTTTTACTATGGACTTCGACAAGTACCTAATACAAAATTTATATTTTTACAAGTAATAATGGTATTCTTATATCAAATTTCAATTTTCAATTTTGAGAGCCTAGATTTCTTAATGAAATCAAATCGACAAAAAATAGAGTATTAAATAGAAAATTGAGATAAGGATACCACTATGAATGTTATATACAAGTACCTATACATATATCCTTAATCTAGAAATCTTGGAAATTAGCAAAAGAGTTTTGCAAATCTAAAAATATGAGCTTGGTATATCAAAATTTACAAATCTCAAATTATGCAATTTGCTTTCTAATAGCTTTCTCTAACCGACAAAAATGTGGAAGGAATGTTTTTACATGCTTATGAACAAGAATATAATTCTGGAAATCGTAAATTTTTAAATAATCTTATAATCAGCAAACTTCTAATTAAGTTATATACTATCAATATCTAGTCAGTTTTGCAAATAATTTTTTCTGGACTTCTGGCAAGTAAGTATCTACTATCTACCTGCTACCTTATGTTTTTAATTTATAGTATCCTAATAAGGTAATATTCATTTCAATCAGATCTGAAAAATCGGTCAAAAATTCTCTTTACTTATGCTTCACTATATTGGTACTTATGTAAGTACTTAAAGCAAAATTTAAACTTAAATAAATCTGGTTTTTCAGGCCTGAATTATAAATGAATAAAGCATTATACGAAAATTATAAGTACCCTACCCTTCTTATCATTATTATTAAATAAATGTTTAGATTTGAAGATGAAAAATACAAAAAATTAGTTTGGGATTCTGAAGGAGAACCTATCAATTTAAATGTCCTGCAGAAAAATTGGACTAAAGTATTTAACATTAAAGGGGTATACCTGCCTATTATGGAATTTGATATCTTATAATTGAAAGATTATCTATTATGATTTTTTAAAGCCTTATGGACGTGATAAATATGAACCTTATTCTCAATCCAAAAAAGGAAAAGAAACTGTAATTACCTAAATATTTTCAAAAAAAAGTTTAAAATTTACAACAATGTTTATTAAGTGTTTGGGGATTTCAATAATCATGTCGAAGAAACAGATTGAATGCTTTATCGAAAGGTTTAAATAGCTAAAAAATATTTTACATTTTTATAATTTAAATAATAAAAATTCATCTTACATACTTGTAAATATCATAATAAAGGGATTGCCGACAAAAATCAAGTCAATTCTGGAGAGCTGGAAATTGCGAAATTCCAAGATATTTCATATGTCAAAATACAGGAAAATAGCCTATTTTAAAGAAAATATTTTAGAAATTATTTTGAAAATTAAGATACAATGAAATTAAAGACAAAATTACATTTTATTTTATTGCTCTATTTTTGTTTCATCTATTACTTCGGTTTCTACTGATGAGTTCTCACTATTAGTATTTTCTTCAACTTCCTTAGAAGAATTTTGACCAATTTCTTTTAAACCTGCTGAGCTGCTATGAGCTAGTTCAGATGAAGGTTCTGAATGTCTTGGTCTTTTAGCAGGAGTTTCGTTTACGTTTTCTTGCAAAAGTTGTTTCACGACATGTATATTTTTTATATTTTTTGTAAAATTATATGCTGTAAGTTTTTTCTGATTTGGAGAATCTGGAAAAGTTTTTTTTCTAGAACCTGTTTTCTTTGTACTGCTGCTATTCCTATTATTTGTACTTGTACTTGGTTTTGGTGTACTGGGGGTATTTGGACAATCTTCTGAACTTTGAATTTGACTACTTTCACTAACGATGTGTTCAATTTCATCAATTTTAAATGTAAACCCTTT
Organism: Nanhermannia cf. coronata Gr-Ori-00579; assembly: GCA_034699045.1. Classification (NCBI taxonomy): domain Eukaryota; kingdom Metazoa; phylum Arthropoda; class Arachnida; order Sarcoptiformes; family Nanhermanniidae; genus Nanhermannia; species Nanhermannia cf. coronata Gr-Ori-00579. The sequence goes on from JAQIXA010003205.1 coordinate 13,409, forward strand.
TTCTTGTAGAGTTTTTTTCGTTTCTACAAGATCAATTTTTGCAATTAAACTTCTAAACTTTGACATATAGGGAACTAGTAAACCATCTGAAATTTTTTCATAGTCTATCTCAGGAGTATGAGCATTTGGTCTTGCATTAGGTTTCGGTTTACTATTTGAACGATATAGCAATTTTGATGTCATTATTCCAGTATCATGAGTGAAATATTTAGCACTATTAGTTAAATATTCATATATTTCATCAGTCAAATCTTTGCCCTTTTCAATGATAGTCTTTATTAACAAAACATCATCTTGTTTATCAAGTTCTCCTCGTAAGTACTCTTTGATATCATCCTTAGTTATCTTGTATTTTACCTCTTTTTCGTTTCTTAAACTCACTCCCTTTGTTCTATCCAGCAAGATTGCGTATATAAATGCCAAATTCTTAACTTCAAATATCTTTAAAAAGTCATTTGCATTATTTATATTTAATCCAAGCAATTTTTTTGCAGCAATACTCCTTTTTTGAGTAAGTAAATGATAGTAGCGTTCAAGTGCTGTAATTCCTTTAGATTTTTGTACAATAGAACTAGCTACAAGTGTTGCAGAATTTCTCAATTGGCTACATACATCACGGGTTTTATGATCAAATCCAATTTTAGCATGGTAAATACAAGTATTATCGGTTCTTTCTGTATTTGCTATTTTTAAAATGTCAAAAAGCTCTATAGATCGAACAATTACTTTATCACCAACTATGAAATTAGGATATTTTTCATCATTAAACTGTGTATTGAAAATATCTTCAGCATTTTCTCTCTCATTTTTCTTTTTATTCAATATCCATTTCTCATTTAAATGATCTGAATGTCCGATTGGAATGAGGAAATTATTCTCATTCAAAAGATTCAAAAATCTTATATGAATATCGACAATACAATCGTTGGACACTTCAAGCCACTGTTGGTTCAATCGCCAAAAATTGTTTTTATCGTGAACTAAAAGGCATTCAATAAAGTCAATTAATTTTCCAGAATTGTACTTACGTTCTTCATAATAATAAGACAATTTAATCCTCCTCATTTTATCTTTTATTTTTTTAGTAAAGTTTTCTCCATGATACGAAAAAAAACCTTTTAGGCATGACAAAATATCTGAAGCACTTGGACGAGAATTAAATGTTTGTATAATTTTTCGATTAAATATCATTTTATACATTGAAGCTGTAGCAAAGTTTTTATCATCTCGAGCAATTTCGAAATTGAATGGGTACTTGGGATCTTTTGTTAGACCATATAACTGTTGACAAAGTTCATCGTTTAACATTTTTTCCTCTGTATCGACCATTCTCACACCTTTTCGAAAATCTTCACTCAT
>JAQIXA010003206.1:0-14766 GCA_034699045.1 Nanhermannia cf. coronata Gr-Ori-00579
ATGGAGGGCGCAAAAAAGGTTTTCCCCGGGGAAAAAATTTTTCATCCCCGAGGGGACGGGGAAATTTGTCCCCGGGGATCCCCGGGTATCACCGGGGATATTTTCCCCGGGGGACATCCCTAGTACCTACTACCTACTATGTACCTACTTCATTGTTATTATATTTATCATGTCATTTACCTACCCGTTCAAGTAGATATTAGTTATTAGTATAGGCATTAGGTATATTATTTTATGATCATGAGAATGAGAAATAATTGGAAATATCATGAGAAAATTAGGATTATTTATTTGATCGATGATATACCTTAGAAAAAAAGACTACCTAGACACTAGACTTTTTATCTTCTCTTCTCTACCTACTATACTATATACATTATACATACTTTTATTATATTGTCTTACATTAGAATTTAATTATTAATTATTATTGCATTCCGTTCTTGAATTAAAAGAACTAAGCAGCAAAGCAGTACAAGTTATTTCATCTTATCTTTATCATCGCATAGGGTAATGGGTTACATGAATTTGAATGAAACTGACTGAAGGTAATTGAATCCTCTGCACTGTTATGCTGACATTAATGCTAACGAAAAATGACATAGAGATTAAATGATAGTAATAACTTGCTAACATATGGAAAAAGAAATTTGTCGTCAGGAAATATGACCCTTGCAATCCACCCACAGAATCAAAAATGAAAACAATATTTTCATTTTTATCGGCTCATCTCATCAATTCTCAAGCTCAAGTAAAATATGTCCTGAATGACGCGAGGTACAAGGTAAAAATAATATTTTTCACAATACCTAGGTATGTATAGAGAATATTGTAAAGGTAAACAGTCAACGTCAACAGTACAGTATGCTATGCATTCATGATATATATACAAAATTAAATACCTATGTACAAGGAATCTGTTGTAAAATAAAAAACGAAAAAGTATCTAATTTTCATAAATTATTTATTATGTACCTAACATTCCCTAATGCCTAATGCTATATTTTTATGTTCAATACTATGTATTTGATGTATTTACTAATATTTAGGTAATAGAAGTAACATCAATATATGTTGTGGTTGTGGTAATAGCCAATGATATAGTAATACTACTGCTATATGCATTATGTAATACAATATACTAATGTATATAGGATTGGTACATCTATTAAACTTTAATAAGCTGTTAGTTTTAGTTTTTTTAAATAGTTTGTAGTAAAGAAAAACTTTTATTAGGTAAACTTTTCTATTCTATAAGCATTAGTCACTTTTGACTTTTAGATTGTTTTAAGAAACCTCTGTATCTGTAATGTTCTAAAAATAAAATATGTAGTATAAGATAAGGTACAGCTAAAAAATTATCTAGTCAAGTCAAACTCATCAAATAATTATGTCATTTACATAGGTATAAATTTTAAAAAAATAATTTAGCACATGATAAGTGTAAAAGCGATACAATATTATAATAAGGTAGTGTACTAGAATAGAAGGTAGACGCCTTATAAAAACATAATTATGTTTTTAGTGCCTAGTAGTTATTATTCAATTTCAATAAATATAAATTTTCCTTCAAACATCAAGCAATAAAAGATTCGTCAGACTTCAACATACTTCAACTCAGGATCAGACTGACTCAAGGGAAAAGAACAAACCACAAACTTTAAAAAATCATTTTTATTTCCATTTCCACAAACTATAAATTTTTGGCTACCTATTCTATAAGATGAAATTTTTTATCAGAAATTGCCAATTTCATTTCATAGAGTCTAGAAGAGATGTGTAAAGTTTGTGATGCGATGCGTTGTTGTGCAGTATTATAATGATTATCATATCATGAACTATTATGTGATGTACCTATTGCAAATTGTACTAAAACTATTAAGTACCCTGTACCCTACTAATACTCTGATGAAGACGATGAATGTTATTTTATAAATAAGTTACCTATGTACTAGTACCTTGTACCTTACTTAACCTACTCCTTTCCCTTAAATATATAATCTACATAAATAAAATAACTAGGTACTAAGGTACATACAAACATGTATGTACCTACAAACATCCGTAAAAAAGTTGACTCTTTACTTTAATCTAAAAATCTAATTAATACGAAATTATTAAGTTCTCATTATTCTCTTCTCATGCATGTTCAAAATAAAATTGTAGCTTGAGTTTGAGTAATGATATGGATATGATACGAGACTCGAAACAGAAGATAAAAATACATAATACATACCTACCTAATACCTAATACCTACATTGCAATACCAAAACTGACCTGCAGGACCTGGCATATCACAACACAACCCTATTCTTATTTATGGCTTATGATCATTTTAAAACAATTTATCATGCTAATTTTTTAATTTTAAATGATCATGATAATCTGCTTGAATTTATAATTACAGCATAATCCAATAAATGGGTTTTTACTGGACCTGGATAGCTTTACTTTTTATAATGAATGAGAATGATGTTAAAATCCTTTGATTCGATTGTTGCAATTTTCACCCTTTGCTTTAGCTGACAGGCCAGGCCAGGGTTCAAAAAACTTGATCTGATCATTCACAATAAAATTACCTAAACTACTGATACTGATAACTGATATCTTACCTAAATACCTAAACTCGGTAGTCTACTATCTTAAGTCTAAGTCCCTCGATCCTCGACCTCAAAGGTACCACTTTAGCATCAATATCAATAATTATGCAATAAATAAATGCTAAATGATTAGGTACTACTTAATTATGATTACAATTAAAAAGATAAAGAGAATTTACAACTTACCCTTTGGAATTCATAGGAATGATAAGGTATAATTTGAACATAATCCACATTCATTTTACTACGATTATTAGTCCTTCGATGTCCTTCTTCTTCTGCTGATGGTGGTGACGATGAGCCTTGAGGAACTGTCTTATTATTAAACAATTTGGACCAATTGTTCCACATTTAAATTGTAGTAATTAGTTTGTCTTGTTAAAATGATAAAAAAATTAAAACCAAAAATAAAAACCAAAAAGAAATCACAAAAATCTCGAGATTTCCCCAACATCAATTACTTATAATAATCTCAATCTCATCAAATAAATATTTATATTTAAATAGTCTTATTAAAATCTTAAAGTATCTACTAAAGTGCTTACATTTTTATTTCATTTCATTTCCGTTTCTTGTGTTGAACAAAATTCTTGTCACCTTTTTAATTTGCTTGTCGATTAGTTTGTCCATACATTTCTATAACCTTATACATTTATACAATATATTATTTTTATATAGCTAATCAAAATCAAGATTTGATTACAAAACTACCTACACTACACATTCACAATCACAATAAAAGTCAATTAAACTTAAACACTGGATATTTTTGCATAATATTTTTATTTATTTTTGCGAATTGCAATGAGTCGGTCCTATAGACTATACTATACACTATACTATACACTATACTATAACTCTGACATGCATACTATAATAGGACCGAAAACGACAGGTCTATAGGCTATAAAGGATTTAATAAAATTACATTTTATAGATGCCGTACAATGAATATGTAACGTTGTTTATACTTTTTTCATCGTTTCAGCTCGAAAATCCCCGAATTTGGACTCTTTGAGATAGTGATAATTTTCTGTCATCAAATGACTCGAGGGACGAATAAAATGATGCATGCTTCTTATATAGAGGGTCAATTATTTTATTACTTAATAAATATCCAATAAATCCGCATATCATTTTATACCTTTTAAAACATTTTAAGTACCCCCTACAAGATATATTTTATATTTATAAAATTAAAACGAGTTTTGGGACTTTAAAATTATTAAATAGCTTGACAATTATTGTTATCCATTATGAAAATAAATTGACCTAAATGCCTGTTTTAAGTATCTACTTTTATCTAAACTCCAGCATAAATAGACAAGTCTGTTAATTTTTAAAAGAATAATGGATCTTTTAAAACCTAAGGTTAAGGTATGAATAATTTTATAAAGGGTATAGCATATTTATAAATGAGTTAATAATAGGAGACTTGTAATTTAAAGAGAAATAAATGTTAATAATCCATTTTATTAATTATAGAGAAGCAATTAATATCAATTACTTAACATTATTAATATTTTACGTTACATGATAGAGAATTTATGAAGAATTTAATTTAATTATTTATTTATAGACTATTTATAGGTATTTTAATAACATTTATCTAACATTATTTTTATTATGTATTATACTAATCGATTGAACAAAGTTTGATAATCTAAATTTTACTACATTTTAGTTAATTATATTTTAGCATTTAAATGACTTTTAAATCAATTTTTGTTGAAAAATTGATGCGATGCTTTTTTATAAGGTGTACAGTTAGTTTTTATGAAGATCCTGCAGCTGTAAAACCAAAAAAAATCAATGAATTTTAGATATTAATATCAATTTTATAAGTTACATTACATTGCAAATTACATAGCTAATAATTAGAGCAATATTGCTATTTGTGTATGTGCATATGTAAAAATAAAGATTAGTCCCTATTACTATTATGTAATGTTAAATATATGAGTTTACGGATTAGGATAAATAATAAAATAATACCTTTAGGTCATCATTGGGTTAACAGAACAGCTATTTAACAACTACATTATATAGGATTAATAGCGATTAATTTGATATTTTAATATGAACGGTATTAATGAATGAGTATGTGAAGTGATACAAAAAGGCAAAATGTTCAAAGCAAAGCATTTGGGAAATAAGAGTTTTTGATTAATTATTGCCTTCTTTTTCGATGGTTTGAGACTTTTTCTTTAACTCAGCAATGCTTTTCTAAAATAAGAAAAAGATAAAATTAATATTTGTGTTTCGATGTCATTTCATATAAATTTTAAAGTCGAAACTTCAATTTTGCATTTTATAAAATGATAGATAAAAATTTAAAAAAGCACCTGATGTCTATTTATTTCCTCTTCGTGATGCTTGATCTGATCGTCGACATGAACTTTTAAACTCTTCAATTGATCACTTTGCTAATAAGATATAAAATATAAAATAGTAAAATCTTTTTAAGTGACATGGCAGTAAGATAATTTTAAAAAATTCATAATTTTTTATTCTTACAAGTTTTCTAAAGTATTGTTCCTCAAGAGCATCGCCACGTTTTGCAAATGTACCTCCGGCTTCTAAAAATTAAAAACACAACACATCGAATTATAATGAATGTAATGATACCTAATTAACATTAATAGTACAAAATTTATATGATGAACTTTGTAACTTACAAAGTTCATAATACCTAATTAATAATTAATAATACCAAACAAGTTATCTAACTATAATAAAATTTATTAAATCAAAGCTTACTTTTGATGGATCCACTTTCACTAGAATCTTTAGAATATGACATTATTCGAGTGACACTGTAAAAAAAGATAAAAATTACTTTTATATTGCATCATCATTTACTTAAATTATACATATTGCCTTAATTACTAATTTGCTAATACAGCGTAATTACTAAATTACTACAGAATGTACAGACAGATGCATGACTACATAATTTACAAGTGACAAGTCACAAGTTACACTACCCATCCATAATAATAATAGAATCCTAATTCCTAAATCAAACTGCACTGCAAGAACCCAGAATCTTGTCTCAATTTTACAGGCAAAACAAGTATAAAATTGAGATTGAAATCTGGTTTTTCACAGCTAATAATTGGGATTTTTTTAGATCAATCTTAAAATGTAAAAATGATAAAAAATTACTTTTTAAAGGTTTTAATGCTTACCTCTGAAGGGGTACTTTTTGTACGACACGTCTCATCACTCCAGAAGACATAACTTATTTGGGTCAGGTCAGTCAGGTCAACCTTCAGACAATTTTTGTCAAAATTTTATCGAAAAGAAAAAATCAAAAAATTGATTTCAAATTTCAAACACAAAATTTCAATTTTTCTCAGAAAAAAACAAAAACTTGAAAAAGTAGAATCACAAAAATCTGCTCAAAACTAAATTTCAATTGCGGTAAATAGGCCGAACACAAAAAAATATCAAAAAAAAAACTTGGATTTTGATTGATTTTTTTAGGTAACTTTTTTAAAATTTTGATTTGATATTTTGGGTATTTTGACCTTGACCCTTGACCTTTAAACCTTAAAAGTGTTCAAAATAAAGATGCTAATAAAATCTCTAGTAAGCTGTACAAAACATCAAAGAATTTTAATTGACTGCATAAAATTTAGTAGGGCAAATGTAACTATTACAAATCATCAATTTTTACAAAAAAAGCAAAAACCTTCGCCTTCAATTTTAATTCCAATTAGACAATTTACAAATTCAAGTCCATTAAGGATTTTTGGTTTTGGACGATCTGCTGATGCTGAAGATACGACGATTTTTAAAAGGATAAAGAAAGGTCTCGGATTTACTGAAACTCCAAAGCATGTAAGAATCAATTTTTGAACCAGTATTTTCTTTTTTAGGTACAACAACATTAAATCATCGTTTGCTATGTAAAATTTGCTTCATTTCATTTGCTATGTTAATTCACATAAATTAAGCTCTGAAGAACCAGAATTATGCTAGTAAATGCATGTAGAATTAAAGGCAAACATAAGGTTCTTAACTTCTGGTTATGGCTTTTCAGATCTGTATTGAATGAATGAATAGATAAGGATTAGGAATTAGGATATTAGAATTAAGAAAGATTTGACTGTCTGTGTATTACATTACATGATAATAATAAAGCAAGTAATGTTTCATTAATTTATTTTTTGTTTTTAATATTTTAGAAGCTCCTGTTATCCGGTTATGAAATATATATCAAAATAGCTGATGAATTAAATTATGCAAACTTTTTCCAATGTAAGTCGTAGTCGTATTCGTTAAACTGGTGACTCTTCACTCGAATCGAATCCGAATCTAAACGAGTTTTCTATTTCATTATCTGAATTTAATGAATAGACAGCCAGCTCAGGCAAAAAATATCATTTATATACCGTCCTATGTATTATGTAATATTACTCGACTTAACTATTATAATTATAATTATATTTTATTAAGATTTTAAAACTAATTTCATTGCTAATTTCATTTTTAAGTATGTAAAATGGAGGATACCTTTAATTCCTGGTTCACGGTTATGGAAATTCACATTTGGCTGTTAGCAGCGAGATTAATGGAGGAAGGTGAAGGTGAGTTAATTAATTTCATATAACCTTTATGTAAAGTGGAAACATATTTTATATTTAACTATTAATTTAACTTTATAGAAGGGAAAATTGTTCGTAATTCAATGATAAGGGCTATGTGGGAAGATACAGATGCTAGATCAAAAAAACTTGAAGGAGCTTTGAACGTAGCAAGAAAAGATCAAATTCGAGAATTAAATGAACAGTTTCAAGCTTCTCTTTTAGCCTATGATGAGGGTATGTGTATGAGTTATTAATGATTAATCATTCATATAATTAATTTTGATATGATAAACTAAAATACAAATACCTAAGATGAATTTTTTATTTTATATGTATCCATAAAGGTCTACAAACCAATGATAAAGTCCTTACAGGTATACTAAAATAAAATATAAAATCACTTTTCCAAGAGCATATTAATGTACGACTTGTACGAATAGGTCATATTTAAAAGCTAATTTTTAATCATTTCTGTTTCTATCTTTTGAAATTAGGAGCTTTATGGAGAAGATTTTTCCGATCCAAAGAGCCAGAAAATGATGAAGAATTATTGAATCAAATTGAAGCTTTAGAATTGCTAGTCATATATTTACGATCTCAACTTTTTAAACTAAGTGAGATAAGTAAAGATCAAGTATTATTTAAAAAAGATTTTAAATTTGACAGCTTTGGTCAAAATCTTTTACAAGTAGCTCAAAATTTTAAAATGAAACAATAAAATATAATATGAAATTCTCAATGAATGTAAACAAGTTCTAAAGTCGACCTACTAATTACTCAAATATAAAATATTTGTATTTAATTTTAAATGTCTAATAAACTTAACTTAACGTGTCCTTTTTACCTATCCTTACTTTTTACTATACACTAATTACGATTATGGAATGATGCCAAAATCAAATACAAATATTTATGCGTAATGCGTACCTACTAAACAATAAATAACTAAAATATAATTAAAATGAAAAGCAAAATTCATTTGTAATTCAAGTAAAATTATTCGTTAAAATGCTAAAAATCTGAAACATTTAATAGAACCACATTTTTTAACAATAATATTGATAAAAGGTACATTATAGTTTAACAAATTGTTATCATTTTGGATTAAAATAAATTATTACCTAATAAAATAATTCAACATTTTGAATTGAATATTTATTTAATTTTATAATAAATTATGAATGTAGCTAATTAATTAATAAATAAATAATTTTCCATACCTTTTAGTATTAGTATGCATTATATTATTAGTATGTAGGTATTGCCTAATTATAATTTGTAAACATTAAATAACTATATTTAAGTAGATAACAATCATAATTAATTACCTAATTGTAATTTTAGGTAATTTGTTAACGTATAAGGTAGGTAGTTAAAAAAGGTATTTATCTTCGTCCAAAAATTTTAATTTAGGTAAGGTTTATAAAGATAAAGTAGGTATCTATATCTAACTGTAATTAAAACATACTAAAATCTTAACAAAACAACCTAACCTACCTATAAAAAACCTAAACTAAATAAATCTAAATCTAACTACCTTTAAGATAAATAAAAAAATAACAAATATTTACTTGTAGTCTAGTAGTACCTGCTTACCTACCATTAAGATAATTACGATACGATTCATATTTTGATTTGATACGAATACGAATTAATTTTCCAGCAATTAAACTATGAAAAGTATTTATGATCTATTCGCTTAATTCAGTTATGAATATGAAAAACCTCCATGTACCTGCGCCTGCAAGTAATTTTACAATTAGGTAATTTAGAATTTATAAAAATTGAGAATAAATGAGAATAAATGAGGAATCAGAGGAATTAAATTGTTATTTCAGATTTGAATTTGAATTTAGGTAAGTTCAGTGTGATAGTGTAGTACCTTTGTAGTACATATTATATTATTGTATTCTGAATAGTAAATAGAAATAAAAAATACCTCGACAAAAGCTATGTTTAAATTTTAATTAAAGATATGAGATCGATTACTACAAGTAAAGGTGGCTTAGGTCAGGTCGTAATTTTATGTCCTAGTGGTTGTGTAGACATTTAGGAGGAAAAATTGATATTTCTTGAACACCTAACCTATACTATGTATACCTAACCTATATTAGGTATAATTATATAATATTTAATCTAGGAATTTATTTTTCAATATCCGTAATTCCATTCCGACTATGAAGGTACTTAAATGCATAATATCGTATTATATCATATTTCAACCCCAATCAAATGATCATGATGCATTGAACATTAATTTTCTACCCTGCGCTGCCTACTCCTAGTTAATGCAGGCCTACTCAACTAGGCTTATTATAGTATAAAAATTAGTCTAAAATTTTAAATTAAAATGAAATTATTAGCAATAGTAATTTAGTTGCAATTTTTATAAGAATAAAATTTACTTAATAAAAATTTTCATAAACATTAATCCTAAACTTTCTAATTAAGTCTAAACCTAAAAATATCTAATTAAATTCTGTAGAATTTTTTCAATATTATAAATACCTAACCTATAAACACGAAAAAATAATATAAACTAGTAAAGGTACCAAAGTCAATTAGTACGACAACGAACTACGTACGCCCTTTCTAAATGAACTTGTACACATTGTACCTCTGCATATAATAATTTGTGTTTCAAAATAAATTACTTTCCTACCTATCTATTATAATTTCGTTAATACGAGTATAATCGTATTACCTACTAGTTACTTAAATTCTAATTAATACCGATATCAAATCGAACTGTTGAAATTTTGATTTATACCTAGTTAATGATGTTCAGAGCTAAGGGTTCAGGTCTTCCATCCATTCTATTATTTTTTCACTGGTATGCTCTAGTAATAAGATAAAAATGTACATAAATTAATATTAAATAAATAGTTAGTTGAGATCTATAGTCGTCCCATAAAAAATGAATTATTATTTGTCATCTTGATGACATTAAAAAAAGAAATGGGATGTGATAGCTTACTAACCTGCTTTCGAACTTTCGGATCATTATTTTTGCGTTGTCTCTTTCTTGTTCTTGGCAATGACGATTCAGTAGTTGTATTTGTTGAGATTTTTGAGTTGGTACTTAATTCTTCGCTTACGCCGCTGTCACTTACTCCACTATCACCACCACTACCACCAATGACGTCATCATTCTCTGTTTCTGGCAGTAATAAATCTCCCAATTGTTTATTTTCTACTCTTTTTCCTTTTTCTTTTACATTCTCATCATCTGTAGATTTATTGGAGCTTTGAATTATTCCATTTTTCTTTTTAATTTCTGTTGATGAAATTGAAAGATTGCTAAGATTAGTTTTTTGTATTTTATTCGTATAAGTATATCGCTCAAGAATTGATATTGATGAGGATGGTGTTTCAACAGTTGGATTGAAAAGAGAATCATCAACGATACCGTGCGAACGAGCAATATGTTTGGATAATTCTTCTTTGTCAATAAAATTTTCAGAACAACAACGACAGGAGAGTTCATCTTCACTAAAGTCATTCGAATTCATTTCATCATCACCTTCGTTTTCTGATTCAGGGCGATCTTGGTTTTCAATAGCTAATGAAGACTTTTTAAATGCGATGTCTGGTTTGGAGGAATTTTGAGGTCTTCCGGGTCGCTTTTTGGCTCTCATTGGTGATTGGCCATTGCTGAAAGGCTTTTCATTTGTACTCTTGCTTGAAGTAGTAGAAATTTGATCTTGGTCTAGTATTCTAAACCGTTTGGGATCTAATACAAAAAAAATTTAGAATTAAAATTTTAACAAAAATGTCATGTAAAAAAATTTTCGCTGTTAAATATTTTTATTACTTTCAAAAATATGGGATTCTCTAATATGATTTCTCAAAGAAGTTTTGCTCTCAAACATACAATTACATTCTGAACAGTTAAGTTCCATATCTTTTTGTTGAGTTTTATCATTCTTTTCATTAATTTGTTTCATAATTGTGTCAATCAAACTTTCAACCACACCTTCTTGACCAATATAAATCACTTTACCTATAGAATTTGAAAAAATTAAATTAAATTAGAATATTTTCCTATTTAATATAAAACTACTACATACATTAAAAACAAGATAATACTCACCGTCGGGTCCTAGAACTGCTGAATCAGCATTATTATGTAAAAGCATATGATCAAGTTGTCTATTTCTATTGTAATTTTTATCACAGACAGAAGGATCACTTTTTGGGTCAATCAATTTTTGGTACACTATACCATCCGATAGCCTTTCAATTCCATCAGGCTTCAGAGTAGAAATCACCATATTTATATTTGCTTGTCTTTCTTCAAGTTTGGCGGATGGTGAGCTTGATGCAGCTGGAACATATAATTTATTTGTTTTGATTTTTGAGAGGACTTTGGCTAATCTCTCTGATTTATCATCTTGATTAATTACTAGCTCCCTTGTTAATGAGGATTGTGGCTGTTCTTGATTTTGTAGTGGTGGTCGTAAAGTTTCAGATGGTGGTGGGGTTAAAGTTTTTAAATAATTTAAAGCTTTAACTATAGAAGGGTCTAACAGGTACTGCAATTCGAAAGTGTCATCTGAATTTTGAATATACTGTGAATAACCGGATGGCGATTGATGCTTCTTGGTACAATAAGCTATAATGTAAAATTAATATGCAATTAGGTATTAAATTTATTTATTAAAATATTAAATATTATTAAGCTTTACCTTGTTTATGACTTATAAAATTAGGAATTGATCGAAATAGATTCGAACAAACCTTGCACTCGAGAATTAGGTCACATTCATTCGTTAATATTTGCTTCACCTATTTACATAAATATTCATTATTGTATTACTTTATCATTAAATTAAAAAAATAGGTAATAAATATTATGTATTGTATTCGTTTACCTTTGGTGTTGAATTTTTTATTGTATTTTGTAACGCTGAAAAGCTTCCAATTCTAATATCGTATGGTATATTTATTTGGGATCTATAATACATAAAAATTAGGTACAACTTAAAAACCTAATTAAGTTATAAGATAGGTAACCTTTAAAATTACATAAAATTAATGTATCTAATTAGGTAGGATTTAGACAACTTACCTATCCATAATGGCGGCGGTTGATGCTGATGAAGAATTTGTACTACTCTTACTCTGGCTTTTACTTTCAACTTTATTATTACTTCCTTTAACTTTATTATTTGTATTAAATATTTTAATTTTGGATTGTAGGGAAGGTGGTGGTAGGGAAGGTGGGTCAAATGCATTGCCATTAACTTTTAATAGTTTCTTGTCACTACCATTATTCGTTCCTTTTACTAATTTCACTAATCCATTATTAGCTCGGTGATTTGTGGCGACAACCGAGCTTTGCTTTTGCTTCAAGTTTTGTTGATTTTGATTATTATTGCTTGCCTTTCCGGATACACTTCTGGTGCCCTTCTTTTTGACATTTCCTACTTTTAATTTATTCAATTTTTTAACAGCAACAGCATTATTTTTACTCTTGGAGTTATTTGTCGTGGGTGTTACAACTTTTCTTACAGAAGAAGTTGGCTTTTGTTGTTGTTGATTATTACTACTGGTAGAACGAGCCATTTTGTTTCTCCTCGTGGTGACGACAGTAGAGTAACTAATATTATACTAACACGTAATTTAAAAACCACGAAAAAATACACTTCTACTAGAAAGTAATTGACACAAAATCTTCATTTTTATGTCCATCTAATAAAAATAAAAAGAGTACCCTTGTCAATTTAGTTAATATGGTCTATTTATTTAAACCAGCTTTGTAAAAACCAGATTTTGTCCTCTTTTACATCCACTTTACTTTTACATGCACTACTCGTGAAAATGAGGTCAAAATCTGGTCTTTTAAAGCTGAATTATGTAAAAAATATCATTTTTAAACTACCAGCAGCGTAACTTACAATTACAATCGATTCAGAATAATCCAAAAGGTCCTTCAAATCATTTCGTCACTTAATTGTGTTCTAAATGAGGTGACCTGTGACCTATAATACATAAAAATTACATTAAAAACCTAATTAAGTTATTAGATAGGTAACCTTTTAAAATTACATAAAAATTATGTATCTTTGGATTTAGACAAATTACCTTTCACTTGGTCTTTTAACTACGAAAGATGGGCAAAAATCAGGTTTTTCCGAGATGAAAGACTTGGATGAGTTTAAAGGTGAGCCTGGACCTTGTTATAATTGCTTTGATTGCTTCTGGTGCTCCAGTTAAAATTATAAAATAATTATCTTTTTTGATTTCGTAATTTCAATTTCGATTTCAAAACAAAAATATCGAAAACAAGAGGTTTCTAAAAGTCAAAAAAGTAGAAAAAAAATCCATACGAAAAAACCATGAACTTGATGGCGCAAAGAACGAGTCAATTATTTCTTTACCAAAAAACAAAAAACCAAAAAAAAAAAACCTCACGAGAAATCTTGCTTTCCCCAAAAAAAGGGTTTTTAAATATTTTTAAAAATTTTAATTGCTTTGTAACTTTTAAGAGTGGAATTTCCTTATATGAAAAGTTGGCACTAATAGATAGATCTCGATTAGATCTATCGATAAAGTATAATTTCAAGCATATTTATGTCACATACTACTAAATATTTTGTAGGAAATTGAATCACTTTTTTATAATTTTTAAATCCCAAAGCTGTAGTAATGCTGCAAATTGCAAAACTTAACTAACAATATCAGTATGAAATGAATGTGAATGTCTATATTTGTTTAATTCAGTTCTGAAAAACCCGACTAAAGCATCAATTTTGTACATAACATATATAGTGGCTAAAATTTGGTTTTTTTAGAATTAGAACTAAGAATAGAGATTAACTAACTAACTGCTAGCTTCTACTATTACTACTTACTATAGACTATAGACTATAGGTAACTGCGGTACTTACTATGTAGGTACCCTACTATAAAAAACACTTACTAATTAGTTACGTTACGAGTACAGGCACAGACAGGTTTACGTTTAAGTAGTAATCTGCTCTAATCGGTACGTAATTCATCTGAAGCTTCAGAAACTACAGATTCTGATTTCTGATCGGTTTACAGATTCAGGTTTACAGATAAGAACAAATACTATTTCTGTGAGCAGAATAAAAAATTTGTTCTAAAATACTCAAGAGGTTTTTTAAATTATTTAAGATTTTTTTTATTCATTCAATCGCCAAGAATTTATTATCTTGACTTTAGAGATATCTTATTTTAGAGATCCAATTATACAAAATTTTAATAAAAAATGACTTTTTTACAAATTATAGTAGGTACATTATTGTAGGCGTAGGTACAGTACAGGTACATACATACATTTGAGTAAGGAGTAATTTTGTTTTAAGTAGGTAGGTAGGTAGGTAGGTAGGTAGGTAGGTAGGTAGGTAGGTAGGTAGGTAATATAAAGTGTGCAGTAATTATTGAGATTTATTTAAAGTTTCTATTGTGATTTGTAAAATTTTAAATTAAATTTTAATGGTTCTATCTTATTTATGGCATTGTGACAATATCGGTTTGAATTAGAAAATATCTCAGGTATGCATTGGTTATTAAAGTTTTCTTAAGATTTCCAATTTTTCTT
>JAQIXA010003207.1:0-14766 GCA_034699045.1 Nanhermannia cf. coronata Gr-Ori-00579
TGCTTTCGTATATCTAAGGTTATTGTATTTATCTATGAAAATACCTAATATATTTAACCTAAACTTCCAAAAAGGTCGCTTCGTGACCTTTTTGGGGTTTTTTTCACACGGGGAATTTATTCCACGGGCAATACAAGTATATACTATGAAACTGAATGAAACAAGTTAGGAATTTGCAGTATGTATAACCTAAATACATATTATATACACTATAATTTCAGGGAGGAAACAAAGGTAAAAGTGCTTTGCTCCCGGATCCTCCAGCCCCAGCAGTCTTCCAGCAGCTGCAGAGCCTCGCCAAGCAAAATCCAGTTTGTAAGTATATTATTATATATTGACCTATTAACTGGCCTTTACTGTCGACTGACAACTGTCACCCATCAGTACTAGTACTCATTAAAAGAAAAGTTGAATTGCCCCAATCGGTCCAAAAGCAAATATATTTTTACAACTGTAATTCAAAAGCACTAATTCCCTATCTAAATTGATAAAACAGTAAAAATGTCAACTTCAAATGTAAAATTAAGATACAATCTAATTAATAATTGACATAATTAGATGGAAAATATGGAGAATTTTGAAATTATGCGCAATATATTTGCATTAATTTCATAAAATAGCAAAAAATTTAGCAATAAACATAAATTTTTCTGAAAATTTTTAATAACAGCGTTATAATTAGAAAATTTACAGCCCTGTAAATTACAGCCCTGTATTATTTCGTAATATAATTCTAAAAGATAGAAAAAATGATTTTATTTTATGTAATGCTTAAGTTAAGTTAATCCTTTATAATCTGTTATTACCTAATATTACTATTATATAATATTTTTAAAAAAAAATATGGTATCTAATTAAATAATGTCACCCAATCGGTAAGCAATTTGTAAAAGTTGAATTGGAAAGACAATAATCACACAATACAATACAATACAGCACGACTTCAGTGCGTAATAAAGCAAATGCTGTTGCGTAAAACAGCGCGTTGGATCCTATTACCCTACTCCCTACTCTGTATACTATATCCTTGCCCTGTGTACTCATTATCACTATCACTACAAATTGTTATCACACCATGAAGCCCAATAATTACAAAATTTATATCCATCTACTTAAGGGGGGAAGTAGACACCTAAAGTCTAAATTCTAACCAATGTAATCAAATGGCCTTTTTTGGGGACGTTTTATTTATTTATTAGCTTTATAGTCATATCCTTCAACTCAAAGGTGAGCTGATTTCCAATGATAGACTCGTCGTTTAGAGAAGAGAGCTCTAAAGGCTTTCTCAGAAACACCCTCGATAGGCTGTATAAGTTTACAACGCGCGACCCACTTAAGGGAGCATACCAGTGATCACTTTGTAGTAATTTTACATTTGCAGTACATAGAGAGCCGCCTTGGTCGAGTTATAAAAAACTGCAGACTGAAAACTGAAAAGGGACTTTCTATAGGGACTATAGTATACTGGATGGGGAGCGAGTATAGTAATGGTTTATAAACAGTATTACTAATTACTATACATTGGCCCTATTCGAGCGGTCGTGCGTTCGAATCCCGAGCGGGGAAGTGTCTATTTCGACACTTTTCCTTGGTACCGCCCCGGTGTTAGTAACGGGTTCCGAGCGTTTCTTGATATACATACACTCCTGTATGTGGTGCCTCACCGCTGAGCCGCTGATTCAGTTACAGCAAGAGGGTCTAGGAAGACTTTAGAGCTCTCTTCTTTAAAGAATAGTCCAAGAGACTTTAAAGAAATTATAATGTCACTACGAATCAAACAAGAATGTACTTTCTTATGCAGGAAAGACAATAAAGATAATAATAATAATAATAATCAGGAATGACCTGACTATGCCTTAGGAAAGCCCGGCACCCGTACTAACACCGAGGCGGAACCAGGACTTGTGAAAAAGTATGAAATATACTTGCCCACTCGGGGACTCGAACTCATGAGCTTCGAGTCAGGGCCAAGTATGTAGTATTACCGTTTATAGGCCTATACTACTCTCGCTCCCCATCTATAGCATTACACTATAGTCCCTATAGAAAGTCCCTTTTCAGTCTGCAGTGTTTTACAACTCGACCAAGGCGGTTTTCTATTTATTTAAATTTATTTAAATTTAAAGATTTATTTAAATTAACTACGCATATCTTTACCTATGTTCTAAGATACCTATGTTTTAAATTAAATACTCGTAAGTAAATAAATAAGTCTTACCTGAATGCTTCGAGTACACAGGCAGTATAAAATCTAAAAAAAATAACAGGGTTTTGAAATATTTTAAGAATCTCAAAAAAATAAAATGCAATGATTTGTTTGGCTTGATTTACCTCGTGGTATGATCATCAAATTGGCCTCGGTCTCGGAGAATAGTCCATAATTCACCACCCAGACAACATTCCATTAACCTACCCGGCATAAAAAAAACAATGAATGTTTAAAATTAAAAAAAGTTAAAATATTTTCTTACATGTAAAGATATTTCTGATCTCTGAAAGTTTTGTACAATTTGCATATAAAGTCTGAGTTTGCCTCCATCATAATCTCTTTTTCTGACTTGATATGTTCCTGCTGGCGAGTGGCTACAATCTATAAAATAAAATTTTGTACATTAGTCTTAACATGCTTGAATGCTTCAGTTAGTAGGTAATCAATAGACAATTAAGAAAGTTTAAAAAAAGTTTTATTAAACTCTTAATCAGCCTGAATTAGTTATTCACCTAAACATTAAATTCTTACCTGACTTTTCTTCATTTGTTTTAAAGCGTAACTTTTATTCGTTTCGTTTCCAATTGTCACAAGCTCTACGCGACCAAAGCCTCCAACTCCTAAAGTTGTCACGATTCGAAGGTCCTGCAATTTCACTTTCGAAAATTCCTCATCCAGTCTAAAATTATTTTAAATTAAGTTTTTTAATAAAGTATTTTTCAAGCTTGTTTTTATCATACTTGTGCCTGGCCTCCTCTTGTCCATCATCATATCTGGTTCTGACCTCATCCAGGCCAGCGACCAGCTCATTGTAAGCTTCCTTATCAAGGCAGAGGCAAGTGACTGACTCCTCATCCGCGATTATATTTGCAGTCCTTAGGTCATCTCTACAAGAATTTTTCAGAATAAAAGAGAAAAAATTAAGACTTTTTTTTAAACGACAAACAAATTGAATTATTTTTGTGATATTATTTTTTAGAATAATTTGTGGTCTATTGAAAGAATTTTTATTACTCATTGCAAATAAAAGTACAAATTATAGTGTTAACCTCTATTTATTTGATCCAGCTTTAAGCAGCATTTGAGAAAAATATTTCATGTCATTAATTATACATTAACTTACTAAAAATGATCTCATCTAATTGTACTAAAAATAACATAATAATATATTGTATGCTAGCAAACAGGGTTGGAAATGTTTGGTTTTTTTTGAAATAATTTAGGATTATTATTCAGAAAATTCAAGTTAAAATTTAACTTGAAAAATTTGATAAAAGAAAATTTGATTTGATAAAAGAAATTCAAAAGAAAAGCATAAAATATCGGTTAAGATAATACCTAGTGTATCGTCCCTAGATAATTTTTTCCAGCAGTAGTAGATACCACATTTAACCTTAAATAAAGCATTTAATAATAGAATACCTACCTACATATTATGTGTCAATGCAATACTCGTATAAGTTTAATTTGTTGTATAAACCATAAACACTTTATTTATTTTTATTATAGATAGGTATAACTATTTTCTAATTTTCCTAAAAGATAGTAATTAATTTGAGCCAGTTGATTAATCAAGTGTTTGAAAGGTTAAAAGAACTTTGAGAAATTCTGAGAACTTACCCATGCAAAGCTTTTTCGCCAAAGAAATCCCCTCTATGTAAAGTCCTTATATACTTGGCCTCGGTATCAGTTTCTCGAGTTTTCATTGTCACTTTCACCTGAAATATGCAAATTCGGAAAAATTCAAATAGAAATTAAATTTTAATACCTTAAGTCATATACCTACTTCAATAATTATTCCAAAAATACTTGTAGGAAATAATAATTAGGTACTGATACTTATTGTATAGCATTCATTAGTAAGGTAGGTATGATACCTATTATTTATTAGGGAATATGTTTTATCAAAACTACTGTATCTGTATATCCTATCATAACCATAAATATGGATTAATTTATACACAATTTGCACTGTTCATAGGGCAGGTAAGATTTGTATTAGATAAAACCTGATTATTAAAAAGGTAAAGAACTTGAATTATGATAATAAAAATTGCTTGCATTTATTACTGTAGGTATAAATAAATGGGATTTACCCGTCCACGAGTGATAATGAAAAATGTATCTCCTCTAGCACCTAGTTAGAAGAGTTAAAAATTTTATCGAATTTTTAAAATAAAATATTGATTTGTACCTTGTCGGATAATGAATTCCCCTTGACCATAACTTGCCTATTTAGGTAAATAAAAATATTAATACCAATAGTAGAAAAATTCATTCAATATTATTTTATTTATTTTTATAGTAAAAGTAATTGACCTCTTCAAGTCTATCAGACAGCTTGCTCAGTGATTCTTCACTCAATCGTTTAAATATAGGAACTGACTATAAATTATAAAATAATTATGTAGACACAAATTTTATTTACAAATTGATGGATACTAACCTTAAGGAATTCTAGATATTCGGTCTGTCTCATAATCCCCGACCTCATCATAATGGTCTGAAAACTTTGTCTTTTGATGGCCCATAATTTGCAAGCAGTATTTGCTTTATTTTTTAAATTTAAAGTATAAATATTAGAATTTTGATCGATTTGAGTACTCTTAATATCACTATTACTAGTACTGACACTTGTAGTACTACTACTAGTATAAATATTATTATTGCTACCTGTCTTATCGATTTTTAAAAATTTCATAAAAAACTTTTCAAAATTTTTAAATTTTGAATTTTTCTTTGGGGATTTTTTCCCAATCTTATTGATATGTTCGTTCGAATATGAAATGGAAGGTTTTGCAACGAAACTAATAGAACAATATTCGAAATTATAAGACTCCATAATTGTGCTGCTACTGCTGTGAGAACTTTATCGGTTCCAATTTCTAAATAAACTAGTATCAAAAAACTCATAGGTATTTCACTTTCGCAAAAAAAAACTGTAGGGTACTCTTAGGTAGGTAACTATTATGTAAGTACTTTTTTTACTGGAATACTTTGCCAATTCCAAATAAAAAATTTTAAAATTAAACTTAAAAACATTTCTTTTTCCGAGAAATTCTGGCTTTTTTTCAATTTAATTTCAACTCCAGTATGAACTCTCACTTTAGACTTTTGGTCACCAAATGCAAATTGTTAGCACTATATTGGTACGAGATAATAGGTATATTAAAACAAACACTATTTAGATTCATACACGTACTCGTATTTACAAACTGCATAATATTTGTTAACTACCTAGTGTATCTTGTTTATTTTTATTCGAAATAGATATTTACCAGTAAAATACGTACCTTATACCTATTAACTATACCAAATGCATATACTTATTTGAGTTTATTTATATCCGGGCAGTCTAGCCTCTAGCTTCACTGAATCCTATCTAATCTCTAAATCATTATTAGCTGGAAAAATGCGACAAAAAGAGCACAACTTAACTGGGAGCAATTGCAATAATGAAAATTGCCACATAACTAGTGTACTACAATACTTAAATATATAGGTACTTAATATTTTACAAATAGTAAAATAAGTGTCTGAACGTAATGTTATACCTAATTACTGATATTTATATTTGTATTTGTACTACTAAACATATGTACTAGCATTAAATACCTAGAATTTGCCTTAGTTTGCATTCATTTCGCATAAATTACATTAGGTTACTCACTATTTATAGCCAAAGATTACAAATGTAATAAAAATAAAACCTAATCTTAATGGTAGTTTTTTTTTACCATTTTAGCTCGCATTCATAACTGACTATTTTATCTTTTGTTGTGACCTAAACTATCCGAATATCATCAAAATAGTAGGCAAATATAATATATTTAAGTACCTACCTAATTTATTTATTTATCGAATGATTTTAGCACCCAACAATATTGTAATTGTAATAATCAATAGATAACAGTAACAGTACTTAAGTGCCAACCACCTTACAAATACATAACTACTAATTCTAAGTAGTCTTAGGAGTTGTAGTCGTTTTTATATACTCGTATTAGACTTGCGAACAAGACTAATTTTTAAACCTAACAACTCTTATTAGATAAAAATTGTCATATTTCTGATTTTTACTGAATATTTTTTCAACTTGTGGTGGTCATTTTAAATATTAAAGTACCCTACCCTACTATTCAGAATTCAGACAATGAAATATTTCTTTTCAGATTTGAATTTGAAAGAACCGAAGCTTGGTGAGATGAGGCTTATATTTAGCTTATGTACGAGTATACTCGTACATATATTATATATACCATTACTAATTATATTATGTACTTACTACTTATCGTAAGCTACAGTAGCTTATACTACCTCAATTGGCCTATTCATAAATAACCTTTACTTTTACTCAAGCCAAAATATATTGAGACAATTAAAAGATTTTTATTTTATATTCAGGTTAGTGGTATATAGTCTCTCTTCTGTCGGTATTTGCCAAGAACTTTCACCCCGAAAGTCCTTCTTCTGCTGTAATTTATCTTTTTTTCAATGATTTTAATTATAGTCAACTTGAAAGGTAGCAATTAATAATACCTAGATATACACAATAGCTAATCGTATTATGCAAAACTTCGCAATACTGATAGGAGAGTACTAAAAAGTGAGATTTAAAAATGCAAAAGAACCTTTAATGGTTGCAGTACGTTGACAATTATACAATATGGCCAATTCTCCGAACACAATTCCTATAAGAAAAGAAGTAAGTAGGTATTAATATAACACATATATTATACATAGGCATTTTACGAGTATTCTGTATAGAATAGGTACTTAAGTTGTTATAAAATTCTTTTGATTGAAAAATTAGGTAACTTATTTTTTTTGGTTGAATCTTTTGAGTTTTTTAAGTAAAACTTTTACTCATACATATGCGGTTATGTGATGTGATCATATCGGTTCAAAATTATTTTCAAAAATATTTGAATTTGATTCAATTAAAAATGAAAAACAAATCAAAAATTCTTAAAAACATGGAAATGGGAGTGACATTATATTTCTCAAATGATTCTTACCTTTCGTAATACTAGATAGATATTTGCCTCCACGTGAGACGTCTGCGGCACCCTCTAAAATTAATAAAATTAGTAAAATTAAAAATTACTTCTAAAACTCGGAAGTCTTCAATGGAAATAAATCTTTCAATTAAACTACAAAATTTCATTGAATTGAAATGATTGTATAATTTATTGAATATCATAATAAATACCTAGGTACTAACTTCATGCTATTGCTATTGATAAGTTAAGTAGGTATTTAGGATAGAGTAAGTACCCTAATTAACTGTGGAAATTTTTAAACTAAAAATTGAATAAAATTTAATCATTGAACTCTATACATTAAGATACAAAGTTTAAGGATTAGAATTAGAATTTAGTCATCATAATTACAACTAGTATCCATAAAATATTTCATACTATGGTATGGATTACTCGTTACATAGTGGTTTTCGTAAGAGTAAGTACCCATTAAAGTATACATTGAGACACGGCCATTGACCATTATTATTATAATAATCTTACCATAATCATAATCATAATCATAACTAATATGCTTATCGAAATTTGTAAAATATTTCCCATACTCCCATCATAAACCAAATACTTTTATCAAAAATTCTAACAAGCTAAGTTGAATTTGAATGATCAATGAAAATTCTTGGAAAATTTTTAAACTAATCTTTAGTGTCTACAATTTAACTTACGGATGTCCAAGTTATCCAAGATATCAAATAAATTCTATCAAAAGATCGACAAATGTTTGAATTTAAATAAAATATTTGGACTATTATATAACGAACCCATTATGTAGAGTACCTACCTCGTACATAATACAAAGTATAATAAAGATGAACAAATTTAAAAAGTACTTATCGTTAGTATATCTTTTAACATAGCATAACTATTTGATATATAATTAGTAGGTATATGTACTGTAATTACTAATTACGGAAGAATTAGGTACAGTAGATAGAGCAACTTGATATATGCATTCTACGTCAACAAGGCATAATCACATTCACAATCGTAATCATAAATCATTTATCTATAAGTAAATCCTATATTATTTAGCTACTTAATTCCGGTTCCGGTATTTTCTAATTTGCAAAAGTTATATAATTTTTGTTTTTAAATCCCTTTTATTGAGTTTTATCATAAGTATCAATAGTTCAATTAAGTACGTTATAGGTTATACAAGAGAGTGTGAAAAGTTACTTCTAAAAATTTTTATAAAATATTTCACAAGGTAAGTAAAGTATCTGTTCAGTCTTCTACCAAGTTGGTACTTACTTATTTATGTACCTATACCAATAATGTATCTGTACTGTTAGTGTAGTATACTTATCTTTAATGTTTAGTACCCTACGATAGAATGTATAACGATAAATACTTTTGAATTCATTTGGTATTAAGTTTGCTAATCAGAGCGGAACCTTTCATAAGTTCATAAGTTTTGATAGTGGCAAAGTACTTACTTAACTTGACGTTTTTTTTTCTTTTATTTTTTTTCTCTCATTGGATTCTTTTGAGTAGGTACAGTACGAGTAGTATAGTTAGGGTACTGCAAGTTGCATTGCATATTATGAAGGAAGGATTACGTGATAAATTGTAGAGATAAATGCGAAAGATAAGGGGAAATGGATTAGAATGAGAATAATTGAGAGTTTTAAATTTTTGATATATCTTACCTACCTATATATACAATACTACCTATATCTAATACCACTTTCTAAATTACTCAGAAAGTCAGAAATCACTCGACCTAATGATTAAATTTGAATTCGAGAGATTCATAACTATTACTATTACTCTTACTACATACTCGTACATCTATATATTGATATATAGATGTATATGTATTTGTACGAGTATATTCTTTAACAATCACTTTATCTTTAAATCCTTAAATCGAACTTATAAATTAAAAATTAAAAAAATTAAATAACATTCTGTTGGATGATTTTTTTCCAATTTAAAAAATAAGGAGTATAATATTACTCCTCTAAATAAACGGATTTTTCAAGCGATTAAAACTAATTAATTAGCTTTGAGATAAAGTTCCAGATGAGATTTCAATATTAAATATGGTTTAAAGTGCCTAATGCCTAAAGATAAGTACCAGCTCGAAAATAAGCAAAAATAAATAAGAAAATTAGGTTTTATTTTAAGATTAGATAAGCATGTAGTAGGTATTTACTTATTCTTATTCTTAGATAAAAATATGAATGAAATTACGCGGTTAGATAGCTGTGGGATTGGTTTACCTTGAGAGCTCTGTTCATCGTTTCTTTGTATAGACTCATCATCCTCGATCTTTTTATTCAAATTATCATCAAACCCACATTTATAATATCTTCTATTACTCTTATTACTATCACCTTCACTTTGGATTGATATCTGAGATAAACTTTTAATTTGCCAATTATCCTCGTACTTATTTTTCAACCTATTCTCATCACAATCTAATTGGATTCGGTTCCGAATATTTAGTGGCTTAAAATGACCAGAATTACTCAATATATTCTTTTTCCTCGTGATTGTATAACAATTTGAAGAATCCTTTGGCAATTGACAAGAATGATTAATTTGACTATTATTTATTCCATAGGTATGAGTTGGGACCAAAATTTTCTGGGGTATTTTATTGTTATTTTGATCATGATCATCTGCTGGAGAACTTTGAAGAATACTTGAGGAATTCTGTTTCTGTCTCATTTTCGATTTTGTTTTCTGTTCAGCTCCAGCGGATGATGATGATAGGTCAGCATGCAAAAATATATTTCTCCCATTCATGTATACACTATCCTTTTTTTCTTGATCGCAATTTTTTTGAGATTCAATCATTTTGAGACACTGTTGAGATTTACACCTTTTCAACTGAGAATTTTTCGATTTTTCTAAATCACTATTTATCTTGAAATTCCATTCTCTATCTTCCTCAGCCTCGATTGATTTCAGGTCGACTTCAATTCGAGACAAAAGTCTTGATCTACTCACAATCGGTCTTTCAACACCACTATTCAGATAATCCTCTTCGAGTCCTCGATTTCTTGTAAATGTTGTGAAACTTTGAGGTCCACCAAAAATAGGAGTTGTTGAGCGATTATTTTGATTTTCATAACCTTCAGAACAGTTACTTTTATACCTAATATTATTTACACTCCTACTACTACTATCACTATTAATTGAACGCCCATAAGATGCAAATAATCTTGAGTTTGAGTTCAATATAATGTCGAGGGATTTTCTTCGATTTTTAGACTTATTTTTTCTACCTGAGGAATTTGCACTAATTTTTGTTAAACTTTTTGACTCTTCAACTCCTTCAATAAAATTGTTTTTGTTATTTGGAAGGAAAATATTTTTTAGATTCCGAGTTTTTGTCTTGTCAACACTTTGTTTCGAATGAGATTGAGTCTTAGCCTGAGCACTTTTGTCATAAAAATTAGTCAAGAGTCTTTTACTAGTAGTACTAACAGTAGTACTGTTAGACTCTTGATTGCTCTGATATAGGAAATTACTCATTTGCATTGTAATCATTTTAAACCATTTAATCTACACTGTCTTGCCTTTGAATAAGATAATTTTTTTGTTAGATTTTGGGTGTGGAATTTTCTTTTTTTCTTCAGGCTCAAGGACTTTATTGAATATCTGTTCAGAGATTTGTAATTTATGTGTTTAGTAGGTACTAAGGTACCTATATCAAAGGGTGTTATTTTATAAAATATTTTAGGAGATATGGGAGTTGAAGTATTTGATACACTTGTTTATGTTTTCTGTATGTATTAGACTAGTAAATTATAAATAATTTCAGAACACTTTATAGTTTTCACAGTTAAAAGTTAAAAGTTGAGCAAATACTTAAAAATTAAAGTTAAAGTTAAAAATTAAATTATTCCAATGTTAAATCTTCAAACTAATGTTTTATAAGTAAACTAATAAATTACAAGAAATAAATTTTAGAATTAGATTTTTACAAGAATAAAAGGCAAATCGTTAATATTTACTTAGAATACTTTTTCTAGTATTTCATTACTTAAATTATGTACCATTTATGGTAAACTTCAAAAAATTACTGAAAATGTACAGAAATTCCACATCAAACAAAAAGTTTAAATATTTCTTAATATTATTTGATATGGGGATTTGCATTTAATAGCTATTTAACTTTTAACTCTCACCCCATTCGACTATTAAAAGTTAAAAGTAGGTATTATGTTTACTAGTAATGTAAAATATTAAGCAGTACCTATCAGTAGTATGTATTTTGTAATAAGAAAGTATAAAGTACCCTACCTTATAAATTTCATTCATTCATTCACAGAGTAGTTGAAAAATTTCAGAAAGGCAAAATCATATACCATTTAAATATTTGGTCGAAAAGTAGCGAAACGATTATGAAAACCTAGCCAGATACTTAAGTATTATATATACCTACCTACCTAAATACCTAAGGTATTTTTAATAGTTCAAATAAATAAAATATTGTACACTTTGTATTTGTAGGTACCTTCTTTAGCTTGCTTCGAATTTGAGGGCAAAGGAAATGAAATTACAATTTAGCTATACCTACAGAATAAGTAGGTAGTAAAGTAGTAAATACGGAATACTGTATGTATGCCAACATTTGTATGGTAGTATGTAGCTTATATTATAAATTTTAAGTAAACTATTTAGATAAACTATTTAGTTTTATAACTAGTTTATTGTGGGTTCACTGATTTAAATTTTAATTTAGAAATTTTAAGCTTAGGTTTTACAATCTTAAAGTTTAGTGGACGCTAAATTTTGACTTTCGATTTCGATTAGAAATCTGGATATCTGGAATATTCTATACTGTATTTAATGTAAAAAGACTTTACTCCTACCTATACAAACCCATCTTATCTATAAATACAAACCAGAGTATCCTGAGTCTAATTTGATAGATGAGAATTGGTTAAAGTTATAGAATTTCGATTGTGATCTTATGTAAATAATGTAAGTAGGTATAAGGAAAATATTTAAATGTATTTTATGATTTATACTTATTAAAATATTGGATAAGGTATTAGGATTAATTACTCTTATTATAGTAAATTTAAGGCAGCTAGAATAGATCTTATATTCTACTCGTAGGTACTCGTAATTCTAACTACCTTATAATAAATAGCAAATTGTCGTTTTAAGGAACTACTATGTCTAATACCGACGTAGGTACATAAAAAGAACCAGCAGAATATAAACTTAAACTGTAGGTAATATAATAAAATTTATGTAATTTAGATACATAGTTGCATTAAAAAATACAAAAGACATGAATCAGGAGGACACGAACAAAAAGAAACTTTTGGGTTTTTTACTCATAAAGTAAGTATAGGTATAAAGTAAGTTCTAGGTACTAACAACTAGGTATGAATTTAGGTAAGTAATGTAATAAGTAGGTGTCCTATTATACGTATACGTACATAGTAAATTTTCGCGACATTACATTACATAAGTAAATATTACAAGTTTTATAAGGTAAAAAGTATGTCAAGTCAAACTCATGGATATGCCTATTAAAATTGAATTACATGTCTTATACCTATATTTCTATTTCAGGCAGTGTAAATATTTAATTTTGCACAGATATTTTTTGAATTATGCAACTGGTTTGCTTAAAATAAACTTTGAAGGAAAAAATATACAATAAAATAGGCAAGGATAATACTCATATAATACTGATAATGCCTATACTGATTTCAATGTCCTAAACTCTAATTAGAGTTTGAAGTTCATAATTTTAGAACTTTGTTTTGTTAAAGATTGAGAATACTAGTATAAAAAATTGAGAATGAAAATTAAACTGATTAATCTAAATCTTATATTATTGTGAGATAAATTGACTTTATTTGTGTTAAATCTTAACGTATGTATTTCCTTGAAGGGTAACCTACTCTTTAAGAAGGGTGCCCTTCTTATGTAATGTATGAACAATTTGGCTACTGTTATTATTATTAACCAATCAAATAAATTAAATTCATATCAGTACATACATTCCACTTGATATATACATATACATAATAAGAACTTAAAATATACTATAAAATAAGATCCTATGAAACCAGACTTTAAATGAAATTAGATCCTTTGAATAAATAATACAAGAATGAGTTTCTAAAAATAAACTGACTGGACTGGACTTTGACTTTGAGCCACTCACTCATATATTGAATGAATGTATGGACCGATAAAAATATTTATAGGTACATATAAATAGTATTACTACTCTATTACTTGTACTATCAGTACATAAAATTGCTTATATAAATTGACATACTCGTATTGGCTGTATTTATGTTATGTATTCTATTCTATTCACCAGTCATGAAAGCTAAAAATGGACATTTAATTATAGAATGTATAATTATAATTATGGAAGCATTTACAGATATTAATGTATTTGTCATAATGACAGGACTGATACGAGTATTAATATACATACTAAGTACGAGAATGTAATTCTATTCTATTTTTATATAAGTTAAACGGTTATACTTTTTTTAAATAAAATAATATGTAAATTGCCAAAATCCTAAATCCTATGAGGTTCTTGTACAATTTTATATCCAGAATCCTGAATCCTGATATACTTTTTTCAACGCAATAAAAATAATCAAACAATAGAAGTAAAATGAATTTATTAACTGTATTTATATGTATAACTATGTATGTATATGTATAATGAATCAATCAATACCTATCCTAAATCCTAAATAATTATCCAAAAGAAATACAATAATATCAATTGTTTTCTAACATTTTGTATTGAATTGATTGATTGAATTTTTCAATATTATTTTTAGCAATCAGTGACAGAGGACTGGATTGGATTATCCTTATTATCTGCCCTCCTTTCGAAACAATGACAGAAATACAAAATTTCCCATTTTTATCACTGATTTAGTTGTAGGAAAAATACTTACTTTTTATAGATAATAGATATTTGTACCCCTATTAAGTAAGTATGTATTCAAATACTTAAATTATCTAGGTTTAGGCAATACCAATATCTCAATGCAGAAATGTTTCAATTTTTTAATAATACAATATCTATAAGGCTAATTATAATTTAATCTAAAAATGTAAAGCTGACCTTCAAGAACGTAAAGAGTGGAGCCCGGGGTACCTTCTCGTATTATCAGTGCTTCGGCTGGATATTCTTCAGGGAACATGCAGTCTATAAGCCTTTTTTTATTTTTAATTAAAAATGTTAAAATGACATAATATTATGCATATATAAAAGAGTTATTACTCTGAGGATCTCATATCGTCTAAATGGCGAAGGAAATCGTTGTTCAGGATTGCATTCCGAATTAATTCCTTTGAACTGTATAAAAATTCATTAATTATAATAATATTTTAAAAACCTGTGAATATATCCTAACTACAACTGTGCTTATCTAATAGATCATATAATTTTGCTACATACAAAATTGTGTATGAGATTTAAGCTTAAATAAATCGGTTTTACCCTCACGGAAGCCCGCACCCTCAGAATACAAGATAATTTATATAAATATAGTTTAGTTT